>NNCF01126121.1:67124-80494 GCA_002313205.1 Laupala kohalensis
TCCTTGACTTGTATGTCAATACTTTCAAAACACTTATTCAAAAATATCAATGAGCTCATGAAGTAATTTGTTCATACGCAGTTCCACAGTCGATGTAACATAGGGTCGAGTGGCAACATCCTCGTTTTCTTCTTCGTGTTCGTGAACGCGACGAAGCAAATTGTCTTCTTTGTCTTTTCTTGCACTCTGCAACACATCACGCACAAATTCGAGAGATTCCTTTAATGCAACCTTACGTAGATGCTCATCATCTTTAGAGGAGAAAGTCTGGAAATGAAAAGCGAGTCGTTGTTTTCTTTCCTCTGTCAGATGGTGATAGACTTCTTGAATTTGATTGTCAATATAGTCTTTCAGATGTCGTGAAGATATTGCTAAGATTGCTGTTAAGTATTGCAAGAGTTGTTGGCCAAGATGTGTGGCTTGAGTAAACGAGTCAAGACATGCGGGGGAATGTAAACCGTTTATATAAATTAGGTCAGGGAGACACAGAGAGTGCTGAGCTGGGTCGGGAGCCGGCGACGTCACGATTAATGATCATATTTAAGAGAGGGATTTAAGACTCGGGGGCTCACCGAGGGACACGCTGACAGAGAGGTACGCTACCACGAGACGTGGGAAGACACCGGGTTAGCTGAACGCTCTTCGGAACCTAATCGAACCTGGTCGTCTGATTGTCGCCGCCTCACCGCCGGACCATGTCCACTCGACTGACTCAGCTCTCTCGCTCTCTGACCCGCCACGCCACCTTCAACACCGATTGTGAATAAACCAGCATACAACCAAACTGCATTTTGATTGACTCACGGCTAGGACTCCCAACACCCTCATGTCCTCTCCCCTTTAGTTGTGATGACCCCGCGCTGGCTAGATACTCCGCCAACCTCCATAGGCCTCGCGGCGGCCCATCACTACACAGAGGTGTTGGCGTGGTAGCAGCCATGTTGCAACTGATACAATTTATGAATATCTATTCGTTTTTTAAAATCATTCCAACAAAGTCATATACTCCCACCTATCCCTACGAGTATCATGTGATAAAAAATGACACAAACATAGACTCGAACCTCGAACAAGACTCATGAAGATCAACTCTGACTAGGACGCGAAGAAACCACATTAGCTACAACGTTCTACATATTGGTATAGGATGATAGTCTTTACCCCCCTCGAAACATGAAGGGAGAAAAGAAAGAGTGTAAAAAAAGTAATTAATTGATTACATATGATTTTTTTAAAAACAAATAATACATGAAGTATAATCTAGATATACAATTGGCGTACACCACTCAAGGAAATTTTGTTTGATTTAAAATATATTTTTTTTCGTGCTCCTCTTCAGTTTCCGCATTGTGAATTTCACAGAGAACATTAGAAAATTTATCAATACGTTTGACACTTGTAGCATCTATAAAGTCTTGTTGACGAAGTTTTGTATACTGTGTAAGGAGTATGAATATTTCATTCAATCGTTTTGCTTTAATAATTTGTTCAATAATATTAGTTTGCAATAAAAAATTGATGATTCTACCTTGAACAATTCGGTTCATAGATCTATAGTATGTTATAAGTTTTCGAATAGTGGGGTTGTATCCAAACATATACATACGAGGATAGAGAAGATGAGAGTAGCGAAACACCTTATGGAGCACACGTGACATATTGACAAAGATTAACGATGCATTCACAGTCTGTCGACACAGGGGACATGTCTTATGAGTTTTTATCCACGTTGTAAGACATGTATAACAAAATTCATGATTGCAATATGTTTCTACTTTATCACTATCTTTCACACGCTCACATAGACAAATGGAACAACTCATGATGGTGAATCAATATGTTGGTACATGAAGATAATGCGCAGGGTTTCAATATGTCCCAGTGTTTTCACTTGGTGGAAGAGCACAAATTTGTATGAATTTGTTCGACACAAGTAATAACACAATCAATAAGGAAGTGAACATCTAACGTCATGGTTGACCGTCCCATGGTTTTAAAGTATAATAAAACTGTACGCACGCATCGAACTTCATGCTGTGTTAATGTGGTTATAAAACCAATCAAACCACTACCATACATGAAATTAAGTATCTCTTTAATTAATTGAGGAGTAAAAGAAGCACACATAAATTGTATTTGATCAACTGGTACTCTAACACGAGTTTCTTGCATCATTTGTGTTAACAGTTCGTCTATAGTCAAAGGTGATTGTACTATGAAATTTAATACATTTATTTCACACTTCACTCGCTCCAGTGGTTGACGACACAATGGACAATTGAGATGTTGCCTCATCCATAGTGTAATACGTCAATAACAGAATGTATGCCTACACTGTAAAGTGAATGCTTTGTCCGTCTCTTCCAAACAAATCGGACACGCATCCACAACGTTAGCCTGGAGGGTGACATCCATGTTGGTAGCGTGGAGGGTGACTGATCTTGATTGTCCAATCATTTATAGTCATTCCAGAGACGTGAGGTAGTTCATGGAGTACCCAGCGAGGAGTACGAACAATGTTCATGTCTTGTAATAATGCTTCTAGGTCGGCATCGCGTACAGAATTGATGCTGGCACAAGGAAGTGAATATATCAATTACGTTATCTTCCAAGCAAATCGGACACAGTCATGATTGAAATAGAATACCTCTTTTAAATAGTCTTCGATGGGTGGTAGAGGTGATGGAGTCCATTAGCAAATCATAGTCATCGCGTATGCGCTGTACGAGTGGTTGACGACACAATGGACAATCGTGAGGTAGTTCATGGAGTACCCAAGTCATCAAGTTGGTTTTTTAATGACTTGAAATTTCCCTCAGGTTGATGACGCTGTTCGTCAAATCTGGCCTCAATATTTGCATTTAAATGTTCAAACTTCGTATCAAAATTGACTTCTTATATTTTCATTTTTGACTCTAGAATTTTGATATCAATCTTAACCTCTGCACTTTACGCCTTCATGTTTGACTCTAGATTTTCAAATTTAGTTTTGAATTTAATTTCCCTTGCTCTCGCGTCTGACTTTAAATTTTTAAATTCCTCTGAATGCTGATCTAATTTGGCCATCATTTGCTGCATCATCATACACAAATCCAGTGTCGAGTTTTGCTCCTCCGTTTCTCTAACGTTCAAGCTCTCATCTGCCTCCCCTTCAGACCTCTTACCTGACTCATCCCCCCTTCCCTCTTCTACCTTTTCTATCTTTTCTCCCTCTTCCTGTACCCACGACTTTTTGTACTGGTCTGCCATTTTACACTTTACATTTAATCACTTTTCACTTCTTATAAATAACATACACAAAATACACAATTTATAATTAGATCAAATTTACACGTGTTGTATATTTTACTTTTTACTCTACTTTTAAAGCACTACGTTGGCGCGCCAATTATAACATTATTTAAAAGAAACCAAAGGAGCAGGGGTTCGAACCATCTAATAGATCGTTAGCACTTACCTGGCTCATTGAAGTCGGCTTCCGCTGTTCGATAAAACAACAAGGGCATATAGGGTTCGGCCCATCAAATGGATCGTAAAATATACCTCGTTCTTCGAGAAGGAAACACAACACTGTGTTGATTATTGATCTTAATTATTTATTCATCCGTATTATACATTATTCTTATTACTAATTTTTCACACGCTAGCACTTTCCCCAACATATACCCTTGTAATTTTCCCCCAAAATCACAATGACCATGCATAATGATTGAATACTCTCTTTAAACAATTATGATACTGGATACACAATTGTTCCAGTCAACAATCAATTACGCTTCGCAATTGAGAGTATGATTTTTTTAACAATTAATGTTTATCTTCCATGTCCTTGTCCATTAATGTTCTTGAACCACAAGAGTCTTTAAGCAATAACCCATACATAAGAGTTCAATTCACTGGTTTTTCTCGCAGCGATTTATATACGAAACACTGGATGCAACCAGTCAGTAATTACCTTAATTATAATACTTCCAAGGTAGACCATCAATAGCCAAATGATGTGATGTTAGACCAGTACGCCATTCATGATTATACCCAGGTCTTCGGAATTCTCGCATTCATCAGAGTTAGGGGCAGGCGGCCACCCGCTCAGCATTCCGGAAGCCTTGACCATCTCCTTCCGATCCCATTGAGGAAGACACCGCACTCGATGACATTTATTAAAGTTCTTAATCGATGAAGTGTTGCTTGTTCGAATTCATAGGTGCACGTAGCACGCCGGTTACCGAAACTTATAGGTGATCAACAAAGTAGGTTTAAAATTACAAAGTTCATTAAAGTTGTAATCAACTGAAGCCAAATGATCAACATGTGAAATGCTCGTAATAACACAGAATATCGAACAACAAATCATCAAGATTGTGAAATGTTCATGTTCCAAAGAAAAAGTTCCTCGCTTACGAGAGTAAAGTTTGATTTCAACAATCAGAGTACCTGACCTCCTCATTCACAAACGAGACCGAACTTTGATCAAACGACAACATGAGTCGAACATCTGGATAACAATACGAAGCAAGTAAGCAAATCTGAACCACAATCATAAGCTCGTGTTCCTGTGGTGTTCGTTCTCTTATACTAGTTCTCCCTGCCAGAATCCCAAAATCTTAGAAATGAACTCCACCCTTTTCTGACGTCAGATTTCTGTACTCCAATGGCAATCGATTTCTATTACCCTTGAGGCATGTCTGGTAGGTCAGTCACCAAGTAACGTAGAAAGGTCCTCAGCCAAGAAATCCTCTGTTGAAGAGGATTCTTCATTTACACCATCAACGCTTCTGCAACTATATCATGAGCCCGTTGGCGCTCCCTGTGAGTTCTCTTTTCCCCCTCCTCGCCTGTGCTCCAACCGGAACATGTGTTATTCTTATGGAGGAAACTATGTTCCAACCGGCACATTTTTGTACGCGATTGATTTTAATTAATTATCTCAAAAAAAAATCTTTGCTGTAACCGGCACACGTCTTCTACTAAAAATTAAAGATTTTATGACAATTAATGGATGATTCCTATATATTTTATGATTTAAATTTTACAATGTTTCAACTATGTTCAAAGTTGCCATTTCGTGGTACAATTTAAAACAAGAAACATAACAGAAAAACTGAACACGAAGTAATTGTAAATATTAACACAAAATATGTTTACTAAAAGAAGGAAGAATTCACAAACATGTTACAAAAATGTATTGTAAATACTAGATAAAATTTACTCGCAGACACAGAAAAGCTAACTTCTGTGTGTATTAAATAAATATCATTTTTGGTAGCAACGTTTGTAATAATAACTTCTTTGGCCAGAATAAATGTAATATTCAAATCCACCAAGTAATTATTATTAATGCAATGCGAAGTTACTACACTAAGTCCAGCTGATTTTAAATTTTAATTGCATTCCTTGATTCTAGTTTTTAACCCTGTTTGTTTGGCTTACATAGCAAACATTACAATTTCTTTCATTTTATTTCGCATACAACATCGTTAGTGTTAATAATCTATTTCGCTTTTTCCCCTTTTACCAAAACATGCATTTTATTTTGAAATATTAAAATCAATATCATTTTTTGATACTTTAATAATCAATCAAGAGAATGCGTTATCTACTTGTTATAAGGAAATATTGCAAAAATTATTTTTCTTTTTGAGGTTGCATTTAAAGTAACCTGCTTTAAAGGGGGTTCAATCTATTCTTTTATATTTTTATTAACAAATTTTAAAGAATAGTATGTAGCTAAAAGTAGGTTACGCACTTTTTGTAAATTTTCTCTCTGATGTTGCTCATCCAAAGGTATTATTGCTTTATCTGTGGAGTTAAAAATTCTAGCTTTCTGTTGTGCTGAAGCATTCCCCAAGTTTAAGATCGTACGTCCTTAGTTATTTAATTTTATTATATAATGGACGTTAATTTAGAAAAATTAAACCTATGCCAGATAGGACATCTAAACTATCTCCTTGAATAATTTCATCACGACACGTTCAGCATTTTAGTCGTGTTTAGGCACCAAACAGACACTCACGCATTTATATATCATATTAGTATGGATTGTTTGACGGTTCCATTTTCTGACTACCAATTTATACCAACAGATACAGTCGGTAAAAAATAAGTATATGGTAATGTTAGAGATTTCTCCTAATTTTATATTATATAAGTAGCAACACTCAACATTTAAATCAATTTCAATTGGACTCAATGTAACGTGTTTCCTTCTAATCAAGAGACAATATTTAATTTTTTTTAGTTTTATTACAATAAATTTATTTATTTCTGTTCTGGATGACGTGAAGCGGGCTCAAATGTCCCGCGCATCAGAAGCGCTTACCTGGGCCAGACAGAACTACAGACTGTGCGCGGGCGCACAATATAAATATGCGAGCCACCGGTGCTCGTTCTCTTCTTCATTATTGACTTTTAGCTCTACTCTTAAAATGTGACTCCATTCCTTCCTGTCGGTTTAGAATTGACTAAACGATCTCTACCGAACTCCTACCAACCTATCCTCAGTCAGAATTGACTCTACGTTTTCTGCAGAATTCTCTTAACACCCTTCTCGGTTAGACTAGACTTTACGGTATCTGGAACATTCTTCTAGCCTCATTGTCTTCCCGGTCTGTTACCCAAGCCACCGCTACGCAAGACTCGCCATGCGTTCCGGAAGTAGTGCAGTCTCGTCGCCGAAGGCCCCACGCCACCGCTTGTCACACTCTGGGTGAGTTGAGTAAACAAAAGCTATGCCTGTCAATACTGAGAATGAGGCTGTATNGCCATGCGTTCCGGAAGTAGTGCGGTCTCGTGGCCAGGCACCCCATGCCACCGCATGTCACACTCTGGGTGAGTTAGATAAACAAAAGCTATGCCTGTTAATACTGAGAATGAGTCTGTCTTTACTCCTTTTTGTCCTTCTCTAGTTCTTAAAGAAAAGAGCATCTCCCAACCCCATTCCTTTGCCAGCTCCACTTAAAATCGGACAATACAGGTTCTTCCCCTCTCTAAACATGGGAAGCCGCCGTCGCTTACGACATGGATATCACAGTGAAGATGAATGTATAAGGCAATATAAATAAGCGAGATATTTCTTATGTTGCATTCATTTTATTTAACCCTATGAACAGTAGTTCTTTCTAAATTGTTTTGAGAGATTAAAAGAAAACAGGTTTCATAACTGGTGAGTACTACTAAGTCCTTTTCAGTATTTATCATCATTTACCTCGTAATTCAATTATACTTCATAGACTTAAGGACGGAAATTATGACAAGGCGTTTCAATAAAATTTTCGCGTACGATAAAATTAAAAACTTACTATTCAGTGAAAAGGAAGGCACTTATCCATAAATTTAAGTTTCTCTAACTGTAACAATGCAATGTTACATTACTGCCTCAATCATGATGTGAACAAGAAAAGGATATCCAATTTTATTCTTTGTTTCTTATTCTTGTTACTAATAAGACTCTTCATTAGCCGAAATGAATTAACAAAACAAAATTCATTTTTTAGCATAGAAATAAGGCTCAGTCTCTTTACATTCAATTTTATTTCATCTTTGGTGGAACTATTCTTAACATAGCAGAGATCATTTTTCACAAAAGATTGATCTGTGTAATAATTTTCACTTCGGTTACACTTCTTATGGCTGTATATCAATATGATAAAAAAACAAAAATAACAAAGCAAAAAATTATATATAGAAAATAGTAATTAGCACATTTTTAAAGTAAATCACTTTAGAGGCAATAATTAATTAGGAACAAAATTTAACTGAATTTAAAATTTAAAACTCTGCAATCAATGCACATGAAGAACATTAAAATAACAAGAAATAAAAATGCTGTCTGATCTACTTCAAAAGAGTAAATTATTTCTTTTCTAATCTAAGACATCATAAGAAACACAGTAAAGAAGAAAATTTCAATTCAGTCCCACTTCCGCTATGGTTTAAATTAAAATAGCTGCTACAATAAAAGTTATTTATACGAAGGTAAAATTATCTGAAAAACTACACACATCTTCATCAAGTGTGTCGAAAACAAAGGAAACATTCCCATTGGTTCAAAAAATTGTTTTACTGCATTGAATATCATATTGTGTTAAAAATCATTTGTTTATTAATTAAACTTTCACGCATTACATAAATAATACTTCAAAATACAAGAGAAATGTGCACAGAGACCCATCTCATTTAATAAACATAGAGAAAAACATTTCCCATGTAAAGGAACACTTACCACATCCAAAAAAAATATCAGTTTTCAAATTGTATAATTTTCTTTATATCATGACATAAATAACAAAGTACCTGTTGCACAATAGCTTTGACCTCCTAATTCATATTAATACATTTTTTTTTTCAATTTTAATAGAAGATGTATCAGGTTGTTTTTTCTTGAGCATCACAAAATTAACCTGTCGAGTAAAATGAGATTTGTGTGTTTAATAAAGGAACAAAATCTCTGCAGTGCGATAGCATGTGCTTCATAAATTTATTTTTCAAACACAAGAGTACATACAAATTTTACAATGCAAATCTATCTTACGAAAGGGCGTCCACAAGTGATTTCTACGATATTTTCCCCAAATTGATTTGCATGTTTCACATAGAAACAGTTTTTCCCCGGTAAGAGAACACTAAAGCAACTAGCGACTTTCACCTTGACTAAAAGATAATTTTCAAATTTTACGTCGCAAGGTATTCTCTTCGTTATGTCTTCGGATGTGCTGCTTAAGATTACATTTTGATCTAAATGATTTTCGACATATTTCACACTGAAATGATTTCACCCCAGAGTGCGTTAGCATGTGCTGCTTACGATTATTTGCTTTAGTAAATGATTTTTCACATATTTCACACTTAAATGATTTCACACCAGAATGTGGTAGCATGTGCTTCTTCAGAGATGATGAATACATAAATGTTTTTTCACATATTTCACACTTAAATGATTTTACACCAGAATGTGTTAGCATGTGCAGCTTACGATTATTTGCTTTATTAAATGATTTTTCACATATTTCACACTTAAATGATTTCACACCAGAATGTGTTAGCATGTGCGTCTTCAGAGATGATGATTTCGTAAATGATTTTTCACATATTTCACACTTAAATGATTTCACACCAGAATGTGTTAGCATGTGCGTCTTCAGAGATGATGATTTCGTAAATGACTTTTTACATAATTCACACTGATATGGTTTCTCCCCAGAATGTGTTAACATATGCGTCTTCAAATAACCACTTTTCCTAAATGAAAATTTACAGATTTCACATTGAAAAGGTTTCTCCCCAGTATGTGTTCCAATGTGATTTTCAAGATTAAATTTTTGATTAAATGATTTTTCACATATTTCACACTGAAATGGTTTCACATCAGTATGTGTTTGCATGTGACTCAAGACATTACATTTTTGGATAAATGGGAATTCACAAATTTCACACTGAAAAGGTTTCTTCCTGGAATGTGTTAAAATGTGCCTCTTGAGATAAATGCTTCTACTGAATAAAGAATTGCAAATTTGACACTGGAAAGGTTTCTCCCCAGTATGTATTCCCCAATGTTTTTCCGGGTGAACTTTTTGAAAAAACGACTTTTTGCATCTAATATATGAGTAATCCTTTCTTTTGGTACAATGGGTTTGCACCTTTTCAGTCAGACTATGTCCACATGTTATCTCTGGGTGATCCGAGTGAAATAAATCTCTTGGTTCAAATTGTTGATCATTACACTGCGTCTTCGCGTTCAAACGGGCAACACGTGACAAATTACTTCCAGTTCTCACCATCGATTCGGTTCTCTCCTTGCAAGGTTTAGTTTGCGCGAACGCTGAACTATATATAGCTGAAACAAAACAAACAGTTACGAATTACATCCAATACAAAGTTAACAAAAGTCACCGTAAAGAAACTATAACCATATTCACTAAAAATATATAAGAAACCCAAATTGAATGCATAGAGGTGGATTCAGCACCGGCCATTTATTTCCTGCGTTCACTACGTTTAAACCAACACAATTTACGGTATAAAGTACATGATCTAAGAAACAGTCCGCAATACATTGGTGAGTTAGCGATATCTATAAATTTTTGGTCTTCCTCATTAGGAAAGCAATGGAACAAAAAGGTAATTAAGTCAAAACTTTGTTAACTCTGCGTAAAATTTGTAGACTTCCAGCGTAGAGCCACTACCGGTTAATATTTGGAAGTACCTACAAATTGCGTGGCATATCATTAAGGATTAAAAACTTGAACTATCTTTGGACCAAGTGATAGTCCTCCCAAAAAATGAAACCGTTGCATGATTCAGTTACAGATACTGATAATTCAAGTACTTCTAAAAGTATTTTTCTTATTATGAACCTTGTTATCTAGTAATAGATGAACGATATTAAAAATAAATTAATGTTAGAACTTTGAAATATATTGTCGTGGGTCCTCGCTCGTAGCTCGAGTAAGGTCGGTCGATCTCAGCTACGGGGTTGGACGCGGCGTGGGCGGGGAGGGGGGAAGTGAGGTATTGGCGAAAAGGAGGGTTGAAGGGGGTTAGGGGATGTACTAGGAGTTGCATGACAAAAACTCGGAGTGTGCGTAACACATTTATTACTTACGAGAGGCTAAGTTGAGGCCGAGCGTTGACGAGAGAGAGATCAGTGGCGGACATGGTTGCTCGATCGGAAACGCGCCCGAGTAGAAGAGCTCTGGTCCTTCCGGTTTCCGGTCCCAAAGAGGGTGGTAAGGGGTCGCAAAACAGGTGGCTCCCTCCAGGGGGAAGCGAAGATGCAGTCCCCCGGGTATCGCCAACGGCAACCCCCACAAGGTAACGCCCTCGTTTGCTCTAGTCTCACACGCTCTTCTACTCTCCCTTTTACCCGTTTATATACGATGCAGATACTTGATATCACACCCCACTGACCTCTCTGGCCGCCCGACCTCAATTCAATATGCCAGGTATGTTCGTTGCTGGGTGGCTTTACGACAATATATATTACATTACCATCTAATTGTGTATTGCTACTTTCAATTTCGAAGAAACAAACTAACCAAAAGCACTGATATTCACTAATTATGAGTCGACTAATAAAAAAATTATAATCATACCGACTAATAAAATAAAAAAGGTATACAGATAAAGAATTAAATGTGGATTCTCCTTCGTACATTCACTATGCAAACTTTCAAAAACTAGTATAATTTCATAACGAAAGGTAAGTTAAATTATAATATTAATCATTATGACAATAAAAATGATAAATGGAGAGGGATGTCAATAGCATCGAGACTCTTCTAACCTGACAAACGAAAATAGGTCCCAACGAATCTTCATGCTTTTGGGAGAAGAGCTTCAGATAAGTAAAAGATTCCCTTAAAGGTGTCTTAAAGCCTGCACCAGACTACTGGCGTATCCAAAGAGAAATGAGAGTATTCCTGATGAAGAATCTAGACCGTATTTAGGTAGCATGTAGATGGCGGATGCGCTTGATGTATAAAGGGACTGTGCAGGTGACAGAACGGCAGCCAATGCGCGCTCTTGAGAATTAGATTATTGAGTAATATGATCCACAAATAGAGATGTTGCAATGTCGACGTTGCGACTACATGAGATTAATGAGTTGTAGAGTCGAGGAAGATCTTAAGTCAATAAGATGTTACTGATGCCTCAATTACGNCCACAATTACGGACACGTTGCTGCGGTGTGTCGAGATGCAACAGTTACATGTGGTCACTGCCGGAGAATGGGACAAATATAAAGTGTGTACAAAGCATTGGGAGAAATCGTGTTCTGAGAATTACCACCGTACAGGAGTAGCAAGTGACCATAGTATTTTGAGAAAGGAATGCCAAGAATAAAAATCTGCGCAGACAATTGTGGCACATATCAAGTATGATTAAAATGTTACAGAAGAATTTACAACGCTCGAAAACATCATTAGTTAATTGAAAATATATGTGGAAACACATCAGTATAATATGCTTCCGAAAGTTATATAACGCGCAAGGAAAACTGCAACATCTCCCACTTGGGTACAGGGACATTATGGCAAAATCATGTAGTACCATTGCAGTGGCAAGAAGAGGTCCTTGTACTAGAGAAGTATTTGGAAGACATTGGCAGGTGACTTAATATATTTGGAGTAAAATGAATATATTATAATAAATTATTACAGCCATTAAGCCAGAGAATAACATAAGGCAGGATTTTAAAATGATCAGAGAAATTATGAAAGAGAAAGGCGTCAAGCAGATACTGTTATGCTTCAACACAAATGCCAAAACGCGCATACTAGTGGATAAGACAACGAATAAACGTGGTAAGGAGCAAGAATAGTTTCATTATGATACTATAATGCCAGTATTAATGAGCATGGGCGGCCTCCACTCTGTAAGGACTTGGAGAATCTGTGATAGATTTCAGTTAAATTAACATGTGCAAAGATTTGCAAGTACTGTCGTAGACGTTATGTAATGGAATACACAGTGGTGATCGTTGTAAAGAGCTGAAAGTGGAGCATCGAAGCAAAGATGGAGAAAATTGTGTGTGCGAAAATGATCAACGGGTAGATTCGAGACGTATGCAACAAGATCATATACAAATAAGAGAACAAATGCTGAGGTTGTCAACAGACGGGTTTTGATAATTAAGAGAAGTAGAAACCCNGTAGACGTTATGTAATGGAATACACAGTAGTGATCGTTGTAAAGAGCTGAAAGTGGAGCATCGAAGCAAGGATGAAGAAAATTGTGTGTGCGAAACTGATCAACGGGTAGATTCGAGACGTATGCAACAAGATCATATACAAATAAGAGAACAAATGCTGAGGTTGTCAACAGAGGGTTTTGAGAATTAAGAGAAGTAGAAACTCTGCAGTTAGAAANTATAATGTGGCATTCTGGACATATGATGAAGAAGAGAAAAAACAAATGAGGAAATAATGCAGTGTGAAAAAGATGGGGAAGAAGGCATCGGGATATAACCACATAACTAATGAAATATTACAATATATGATTGAGAATATATAAGATACTTTATTTAGAATATATAACGACCGATTGCGGCAAGCTTACTTTCCTTCTTGTTGTTCTTTCAAGATCGAGAAAAAACCGACAAAACAATTATATTATAGGCTGAAAACTTAAATACTGACTTTCGGCAAAATGTTCGATAAAACAAAGAAATATTTAATATCTCATTGAGAAATGAACAGACAATATGGATTTATTCTTGGAAAACCGACAAATCATCCCAAGATAAGGCTACTTCATCAAATTAAAGTACGGAAACCTAATATAGAACGCACGCATTTATGGATAACCACAGAGCATTTGATCTTGTGAAATGGACGGTAAATGTCAACACGTTAATGCGTCAAGGACTCCGT
>NNCF01126122.1:1567-47548 GCA_002313205.1 Laupala kohalensis
CTGAAGCAGTGTTTTACAAGAATGAGTGGAAGAAGATCACTCCAATAAAGAATATACACCTATTGTTGAAAAAACAAGAATTAATATCATTGGCGCTTATAAAAAGCAGGATTTCATTGTCGTGAAGAAATTCAATTGTCTAGCCAATAATACATTCAAGTAAGAAATACTTCACAGTATAAAGAATGCGAATGAAAATAAATGGTTCAATATGAAATTATGCGCATAAAACAATAATATACGATACAATACGAATCCTTTTTCCTGCGTTCTCGTGAACCTAGAACGGCGGCCATAATAAAATGAAACAGATGAATCTCGTATTTTTTTTTGACAGTCAAGCGACCCACCGAAGCGTTCTCAAGCGGAGAATTTCGGCGCTATTGCAAATTAGTCTTAGTGCGCCGGTCACTAGTACTCCCTGGCGGCGTAAGTTTGAACTATGCGAGCTATTACCCGCGTGAGCCCTTCTTATAGGCCATCTTCCTTCGTTCCGGGAAGGAAGGCTACTGAAGAGTATTAATATATCTTCAAGGCGGGAGCTTCATTTTTGACGAACTGCGCACGCGCGTGTTGCACCTGTACGCAAAAGGTGTCCGTTCAGTCCAGGTGTACTTTCATCAGTTAACTACAGGATCATTTCGAAACACATACTATCTTATGTAACTAAGTAAGTTAGCTAGTGGTGGATTGTAGGATCCAAACGGTCTTATCGAGATAGATAAATTCATCCGAATAGAGATAAATTCATCCGAGATATTTTCGTGGTACTGGGTGTCATAAGTAGTATTATGATTCATGAGTAGTAGTATTATTTGTTTATTACATAGGTGCGGCAACGTGCGTTCACACATTTGCACGAAACGAGTATCGTTGAGGGTTATGAAGACCCTGATTTATTGACCCCTGGGAAAGCAAGAGCGCTTGCCATAGCAATGCACACACGTCTTGTAGGTTGCATCCAGCAGCACCAGCAGGCGCTAAAGTACGTATTTGGTCGTGCTTTCATATCATGACAGTTTTGTTGTTCTAACATGAAGTTAAGAAGTGTAAAAGATGTATCGTCGATCAGATGCCTGCTTATTTTAATTCCGTGCCGTACATTAGAAAAACATCTTTGTTTCACTGTCAGACTCTCTCATGGGCGTTTTCAGTTGTCGTTACCGTTCAATCAGGAAACAAAATGGCTAGGAAAGTCATATCATTTGACCAAAAAGAGATTGTTAATGTTAGAAAAACGGTTTACCATTGACGAAGGTTTTCAAAAATATTACTCATTGATGAATATAAAAATTTAGGTCATGCCACGAGAGTAGGAAATGAGGCATTCGAAAAAAATCATTATTTTATACCTCATTTCTCAGTGAGAAATGCAAATTCTTCCACGACACCACTGAGAGTTGTTTTTAATGCCTCTGTCCGCACCTCAACCGGGTATGCAAAATAATAAAACATTTATTGTCAAAAAACAGTACAAACTTCGTATGACCACGTGGAGAATAATAAACTAATTTACTCTCGGGAAGCAAGCAAGGGACCATCCCATCAATTCCTATCAATAGCCCTAAGGCAGAGGAGGATTCAAAAATTTCAGCAAAAGTTCCTAGATAAGATAAAAAGTTAGTTGCGAGTTATAATACATTTATAATGTCAATATGTTTGTAAATTAACGCCAATATGTTTGTAAATTTACATGTACAAGTTATTATCGAACTATCGATTATTCTGAGTATAGTGTTAAAAAATTATAAGAGTTAAAAAACACTAAATTCACGATTTATTGTTAAAATAAACACGCCCCTAGACAAAGCCTATTGTTAAAATAAACACGCCCTAGACATTCCATTTGAGGTTGTCTTGTATATAGAGACCTAAGAATTTTGTATTCGAAACTGTTTTTAACTGTGTTCCGTTTAAAGAAAGACAAACCTGAGGTAAAGATTTTGTATTACTATTGTGAAGTGACATAGACACTGTTTTGTCAGTGTTTACAATGAGACGATTTGCATGGAACCAAGTCGAAAGGTTAGACAAAACTTTTTGAACATTGGCGTGCGTACGGAGTAAATTAGTGTCATCAGCAAAAAGAACCATTTTGCAATCTGATATGGATGATGACATGTCGTTCACATACAATAAAAAGAGTATAAGGCCAAGAATTGATCCTTGGGGTACTCCGCAAGTAAGTGGCTTTGTTTCCGAAAGACAACGCTCAAGGATCTTATTTTTAGTATAGGATATTTCTACCTGTTGATATCTATCTTTTAAATAAGAAGTTAGCCATTAGTGTGGAAGTCCACGAATGCCTAAAGAATGCATTTTGGAAAGGAGAATTTTGTGATCGATGACATCGAATGCTTTGGATAAGTCAAGAAAAACACCCTAAGGATTTTCTCCACGGTTGAGAGATGTGTTAACATCGTTAAGAAGAAAATATGGCGCTTGTAGTGGAAAAGGATTTCCCTAAACCGTGTTGATCATCAGAGAATTTGTTATTTTTCGAAAAAAAAATGTATAAGACTCTTATAGAATAATTTTTCTAGGATTTTTGAGAAAGTGGGTAGTAGAGATATTGGTCGGTAATTTCCAATATTAAGTTTGTTTCCTTNTTTTCGCTCTCTTAAATATGTTAGAAAACACTCATTCCGAGAAAGAACTATTAAAAATATTTATGAGTGAATCTAATATAGCATGAGACGAAAATTTAACAATAAACTCAGGTATATCTTCTACGCCTGTTGAAAATTTGTTTTTTAATTAGCTGATTCTCATGACTTCAGTGGCGTTAGTTTCGGAAGTGAACATAGAATTGGGTACGTGGGTGGATATAATTGGTGGACATTGATTTGGATATATTGAGTTCGTTATTTAGCCAAATTCTCAGAAGTAAGAAATAAACAAACTTGCGATGTCCTGAGGATTTGACACGATCTTGCCATNTTTTAGAAGTTGACGTGTAATTGTTAACAATATTCCACATGGCTTTCATCCGGTTGTTCGATTTTAGTATATGCCTTTTGTTTTCCATTACTTTAGCTGCATAGACTACTTTTGAAAAATAGTCTCATATTTACGAAAATAATCATGGAATTCGGGTGGTTGGTTATAGGGTTTTGAAAAATAATATAAACGGCGTTTGTTTTTTTTAAGAAATTCCTCTCGCTTTAGTGATCCATTGTATTTATTTGTATTCCTTGGAAGCCTGTTTTGGGGCTTTTTGGTTTCAAGCTTTATTAGATCGCGAAAATTGAATAATTTACTTCTAAAGAAACAGTTAAAGTTTGCGTAAGACTGCATAGAGTATAAGAAGCTAATTTGCTATCAGGAAGCAAGAAAGAGTCTATTCCCTCAATTCCAATCACAGTGCCCTGAGAATACCCTGTCATGTTTGAAGCTACAGGGGTATCAACCGTGCCAATGTTGGGTACAGATAAAAATAAACAATTATAAATTATAAAAAACAATAATAAGTCTGCCTTACAATAATCTGTTTTGTAAATACGTTATTATTAGTAGTAAAATAATCTACACATCATAATGTTTTAAAAAACGTATATTTTTCAGTTTTAACGAGAGTAAAATAATATATTGGTTGGGAGAATTAAAACTCGTATCAACTTCCTGTTATAAAATCAAATAATATATGAAACATTACAGAACATGATGCATTCACTTATGATGCAGAAGAAAGTTTTTAACGACGGGTTTGACGATGTGGAATCCAGAGACACATATCTTGTGTACTGAATTTTACAAATCTATTGTGATGTCTTGGCTACCGGGTGTGTGGCACATCATGAGTTGAAGAGCCAACGTTTCAACTGCCATTCTGATCTCTTCTTTCCGACTAATGCAGGTTGTATTTTAGTGCAGAAGTCTTAAAAGTTAGCAGTCAAAACATTGGTTCTGCAATTTTTGACTCGGCAGACACCTGAAGCCAAGACATTAATGCAGGCCGCGGAAGACTTGATGCTGGACGGTTATACGAAGGTGCAGCTTCAATATTTGTAGTAAGTTATGCAAAGAGATAACTGGATTATTTTACAATTGTATTCCTACACACCAAATTTAATTAATATTTTTTACCGATAAAGAATTTAATTTCAGAACAAACATATAAAAAGAAAACTATGTTAAATATTTAAAAAAAAATGTTTTCTTACAATTTTAGTCATGTTTACTTAATTGATACTTCACCAATTAAGAAAATAATAGGATAAATTGTAGCATGGTCTCAGTTAAATTTTTTAATAACATATTACCATTTAAATGTATATAATTTAATGAAGGTTTGTGATTTTTCCAGAACGTTTCTTTGCAGACGTTTCTTGTACAAGATTTTACTAAAACAGAAAATTTTGATCATTGATAAGCCCTATCATTTATATGACTCACACCTTTCACACTTCTTCGGAGGCCAATGTGTTGTTAAGAAATTATTCATATCAAATCTTGAAAGTGAGTATTGATTTTTGCAATAAAAAACACAAACTGAAATGTTATTTTGATATTTTATAATATTAAACATTGATATCATTGTAAGCTTTTTATTATGAACATGGAGAAATAATGCCCTGAAAACGTATTCTGGTGTTGTTCATACCATTTCATTTGTTTCTCTTTATTTCATTGTTATCCATTGAAACAAAAAAAGACAAATTTTCGCAAATTACTAATGAAAAAAAATTTTTTTTGACTCGCTCATTCAAAATGCGTCTGCAAAACACTTAGCATCAAAAAACGTAAACAAATACCGATCTTTTATACTCTAAATCTATCAAGAACAAATGAAATTAAATCAATTTTGATTGCAACCATCGCTCGTAGATTTTATATAGATTTAAACCAGAGATTGAGAGCGGGATTTAACTATAATTTCAGATTTTATGATAAAATTAATAGTAATTGTAAAAATTAAATTGATAGTTTCGTGCTAAAATATATGTGACGGAATATTTTGTATTTGGTTAGCAACTCATGTTAGCATGTTCTATTAATATCTTGTTCTATTATGTCGTATAATAGAACTCGACACTTAATTGTATTATTATAGCAATACTTAAATTGTTTTAAAATATAATATTATTAAATAATTATTATCGCTATCGTTATATTCAGACGTTAGCCTGTGAGTTATTTGTTAACTCAGTTAACGTAGTGAACAGAATGTATTGAGCCAAATGTTCTTCATTACATGTCATGTATTTTAACCCCAGAGATCAGTTTAAATTAATTCATATTGTGTTCGAATAAATTTATCCTTATCCATTTTTTTTCTCTTCATAATTATTCATTAACACATAAGAGGTAATTGTACACTTTCTTACTGAGAGAAATCATTAGCTGCCTTACAATAAATCTGTAAAGTCAGTGCCTTTTCGTTCATGTTTGTTTCTTCTGGGTTACATCCCTTTGAAACAGACTTATTTGATTGCAAGTATATGTGTGGTTGGAACGCGTCAATTTAGAAATCAGGAATCCTCAAAGGCATATAAAATATCGGAAATTCTTTCTGGATCTACCGGGTATCGAATCAGAAGTTTTCAAAGGCACATAATATATCGGACTGCGAAGTTCGTTAGAAAAAGTCTGAGTCAGATAAGGTGATACAAGCCATGGGCTTGTAATTATGTTCTCATCAAAATTTAGGAATTCTGATATGTCAATACAAAACAAATTGTTTTGGCCCAGCAAGATTCCGGTGTTTTTTTGTATTATTTGTACACGGGAAATGTCGCGTGTCATTGAAGCCTGTGTACATGGGGCGATAGGTAGGAGTTGGGTAGTAGCCTGTAGTTAGCAGGTGGGGCGGTTAGCTGGGTTCAGCTACTCTTGTCCGACGTGGAAGGGGTTAGTAGTAGTAATAGTTATTGATCCTAAGAACAGTGGGTGGTGGATAGGAGGAGGGTTCGCTTTTCGGTAGTCAAATGTATATGAACTAGGACATTAATGTGACAAGATTAAATTTTTTTCAAAACCCACCGGGCATTGAACCTGGGATGACTTGGTGATGAGCAAGAATGTTAACACCTGAGTCACCGGAAAGGCATCCCGTTTTGTTGTTAACCGTTCCGAACTGTCCAACGCGTGTGCAGAAACGAATTCCCAGTTCGGTGCGCCTAGCAAGCAGCAACAATTCGAGATTTTCTGTCACTATTCGCTGTTTCAACTGCTGCCATTGAGGATTTCCGAACTGTTCGAAGAGTTCGCGACATTTTATAATAATGCAAGGTTTGTTTAATAAGTATCCGTATTGAAGTTTTAAAATAAAATTTATGGCAGAATTTTTGTACAGCGCTTTAGAATTCTTGAAAGTAATAGGTATCGAAACACCGGTGCTAGTGAGTTTTTCACTCATAAGCGTCATGAAGCCCTCGACTGGTATGACCTGTCGTAGCCTATTGCAGTGCGACAGTGGTTCCGTAACAGTGTTCTTTAAGGTTCCTTTTCAACCTTGCGAACAAGTATAAGTCGCAGGGAGACAAATCTGGATTGTAAGTAGGTTGGAGCATTGTTGAAACGCCGAACCTGGCAACAAGCTCGTTCTTAACAAAGCACGTGTGTCTAGGTGCATTGTCGTGAGGAAGAATCCAAGTATCGGCAGACGACCCTTTTTTTCAAACGTTCCATGTTTCCACTGCGATATTGATTCGAAACAACCCTTGGATTCGAAAAAACAATCAGCATTGATTTCACTTGCTATTTGCTCAAAAGACCTTTTTTTGCATGAGGAGAAGGGTTTCTGTGCCACTTTGCACTATGGCGTTTGGTTTCTGGGTCATATTTAAACACCCACATGTCGCCTCCATTTATCACATTGTCCAGAAAATTCGGTTGGATCTGTACACGTCCACAGCAAACCGTTAGGCGATGCTCCTTTTGATCACATGTCAAGATTTGTGACACTTCAAATAACCATGCCTTCGCCACCACACCTTCAAAGTACTCTTCTTGTTCACCCCTTCGGCTTGTAGGAACGCAGAGACGAACCGCCATAGGCGTCATGTAGGCGCCCGCAAAAATCCTTTCGAGAATCTCTCATTGTTTTACATCCGGCGACGTACTGTATTCACCACGTCTTAAAATTCTTCTTTTCTGAGATACACCTAAATTCCAGTGGACCTCGCATGTGTCAACGTCGCAAGCCGCATTCACCAAAAACAGTCGTGCATTCCTTAGGAAGTGAAAGGTGTACGTTCAAACAATACCTCAATAACTGAAGAGGCTTAGGGTGGGTCCCAGGATTGTCGCACTTGCGCATAAACGCCGACGGTCCACTTTCTGTACGCTTTTTAACATTTTCCGGTTTGTGAAATGCGAAGAAATATTAATTTTTCACAAATCGCTAAAATGTCTTGGCCCGGACGTTACAGCAAACAACACGGCCTAGACCTATTACAGATAAGAAAATGTACTTTATGAGCATTCATAAAAACAATTCTAAATTGAGTACCGATAAGAAAAAATTATTAAAAATAATTGTGGATAAAGAGATGATATAGACACCAGTACCTTTATTGAGAACATATAAGAATGGTAGGGATAAGGTATAATGTAAGAAAATCAATAATGTCTTAAACCTAATTAAGATTGTTTTATTTAAGAATTTTGTTATTGTGTCTGAGGTATCTTTAAAAGATTCAAAATAATATCTAAGGGAATATACTTTTAATTTTTCATTTAGAAAGTGAGACTCAGAACGTTGCTTTACAGTAATTCATTCTCAATGTAATTTTGTAATGTTAAATAAAAAAATATTTCAGAATCGTTTAAAAAAATACAGTTTATGATAAACGAAATTTAAAAAAAAGTATGATTTTATTATTTTTTTCTTACTCTGATATTTCGCTGGGATGACTGTACACATAAGTAATATAGCTATTGAAACTAATTAAGTAACAGATACAAAGGGCACTACATAGCTGTAACAGGTGTTAATAATTGAAAAATAAATATATCAATAAGGAACAGCGTAAAGAAATATTTCTATTGAAAATCAATTATAAATACTATTGTAAATTGAACAACTTTGTCTAGATCGAATACAGAAAAAATAAAACAAAAAAAAAGGAATAAAAAATTGTGGAAACAAGAACAATTTACACCTCAATATCAAACACACAAGATTGCTTCTCTATTGCTATTTTAACACCAAAGTTTGTTCTAAATACGGTGCTTCCCTAGATGCTATTGTTTATGAAATTGTTCCGTTATCAAGTTCTTCAAGAATACTTACTGAATCCAAGCTTTATCCCATTTCTTCTCATATTTTCCTGATAGAATAAATTAACTTGCCATAGAATATTCTCTAAATCATGTCTAACATACATTTATTCTGGAAAATGCTCCGGCAAATTACGTACTTTATTACATCAGAATTGGAGTTCTAAGCACTGGAAATAAATAATAATTGCACAATTTCCATGACAATTATAATAAACATAATAATAAGACTCAACTGTGAAAATCGTGAAAGAAATTGTGTTATTAACTTACCATAAAGAATCAGCAGGGTAATTTTGGGCAACCACTATTTGCTTTCTGCCTTGCATTTTTTCCCGAAGTATGATATTCATGAACACAGATACACATAAATAAACACAAACTAGAATTAAGGCACGAGCAGGGCACAAATATTTAATTTTCGCCACCATGCCGCCTCCGAGATGCTCCAACATCTGACATAAGACCAAACGTTGATGACCAAGGCGAACTCATTTTCAACTCTACTGCGCAGGCCACCGTAGCGCTACTTACTTCGAACTCGCAACTAACGATTTGTCATACGTGTTAATGCTTCCTTGGTGCTACTTCCGATCTTCTCCACCTGATTTTTGTCATTTTGTGTAGCGGAGCAAATTCTGCAAGCCCTTCGGAAGAATCTTCGACGGGATTAGGACTTTCCCGATCGCTGCTGAGGGTTGTTGCCACTTTGTAATGTCTCCACCAATCAGGGAAAACCTACTATTGCCAGCTGTTGCGCGTGGTAGAACATACCCATTCGCATTGCCGCTCAAATATTTGCTTCCAAATTTTATCATTTAAAGACATTTTTTTAGCTTCGTTCTATGCACAAAACAAAAAACCTATTAAATTTGTTGTTGGTTCCTTTTTTATTCTTAAATTACTCTCTAAAATTGAAGTGCTTTAACACGTCTATTTTAATAACTTTTTTGATAATTTAGGTTAACCGTTGTAGATCCCATTTTAATAATAATCTAGCTTTCAAAGACTCTTCTTCTTCCTAGCCTTTTTCCCACTTAATGTGGGGTCGGCTCAGATGGGGGTGGATATGATGCTTCTTAGGATTTTTGGCTGGGGAATACTCATGGTGCCGAATGCCCTTTCTGACGCACCTCCCCTGAAGCGGTGATTTATGAAATGAAATGGGTGTGAATGATTATGAGTGAATGTTGTGGTGGAATGATAGGCAGGGGAAACGGGAGAACCCCGAGAAAACCTGCCGCGAGCACCGCTCCGTCCACCACCTCGGATTCTACTTGGATCGGACCGGGTTTGAACCGGCGTCCCCAGAGGTAGAAGGCGAGCGCGTTACACACTGCGCCACGGGTCGCCCTATGTCAAAGAAAAGACTGAAAAATATTATTTAATAACGCATTTAGTATGTTCACAATCAACTTCCAACGACCGACTAAAATGGTGGGATCCCGACTGGGAAACAGCTTTCCGATGCTATTCCAGTCTCGGAAGCGATTCCGAGAAACATAGCAGAAGCGTTTGGAAGCACAATACAGTTTTGTGCTTCACTCTCAGAAAGTGACGGCACACCCTGCGTCAAGCCCCTTCTCGATGGGGATGGGAGTTACAGAATAGCCCTTCTTGTATACCTAGCATCATCTGTGGTTCCGACTTGTTCGGAATTTGCTGCTGGAAGAAAACTAAGAAATAAAATCGTGTCATATTGTGAATTCTTACCTCTCCTCAAGGTCACGTGGCCAGCGGAATTAACTCTATTACAATAAATAATATTTAGTTGATGGTCTTGATGTATTATCGTTCAGTGGTTTTGTTATTTGTTTAATAATAATATTGTATTGTAATTACTAGATAGATTTCTGTGCCGGTGCGTAAATTTAAACTCCTCTGTGTATTTTTATAAATCTATTTTCAGATGTACTACGTTTTTAATAATTATCGTCTTGGTCCGATAAAATTTCATCACATAATATATCNTATATATATAATCACATTACATTAAGAAAGATTACTTGATGGATTGGGATAACATAATTTTATCGGTAGTTATATATATAGGTAGATAAATAGATATTTTTATTTATTACGACATTTTGAATTTTCCAACCGTCAATTGCGTTGTTAATTTTTCCCGCAACGAAGGTGTCTGCTTGGTCTGAATGAAACATTTAATCATTTCGAGACATCTGTTTCCTTTGGTAAGATTCTCTCGCATAATAATTCAAATTCAGGTGGTTTCCTAACAGGTCTTACTTAACGTCTGTTGTTTTCCTCGGTGTGTCACGCAATGAAATGAACGAAGACGATAGGATACCCGTTTGTTGACTAACTCTTTGCTTTGGAGAGTCCGCGTCAAGCAGCATTGGTCATTCAGTGGCTAATAATTGCAGTAGGAGACTGGTGATTGTAAAGTATCAAGGTATGTTTACATTTGAAAATACTTCAATTTTTTATATTTACAGTGATGACTAACACAATTATCGAATTCTATAAATACAATAGGGAATTCGGAACAGCGTAGCAGTTGTGTATAAAATTACGATCGTACATCAATCAAGATTCGATAAACTTTGGCCTCGTAATATTCCGGATCTTTAAAATTTAAACGTTTGTGAAACGCGAATTATTCCCGAGTTATTCGACTTCTAGTTTAACATTATATTTAAAAAATACATAAACAAAACACTATGATGGATGTCGCTAAAATATGAACAAGTATGCAATATATCACTTTAAAAAGCGATGAATGCAACAATAAAAAATTCAAAATATTTTTAAATTAATTATTCAAACTTTAATGTGAAATTTTAAAAACTTGTTTAGAAATTATGACTAATAAATAAAACTAATAATAATTGTTTTTCAAAACTTCCTTCAAACTTATAATTTTTGTAGCTTTAATTAACATTCCTAACTTGTAACAAGACTTTTTTCTGAGAGTTAATTTTTAAAAATATTCCTGTTCTGTGCTAATAAAATCTTTATTGTACAAACCAAAAAACGTTCCACTGTAATCTCTTGTTTTTCAATTTCGGTATAGATAATTTTCGTATTCCGATCAATCAAAATTTCTTTCATAATAGCAATGAAACAAATTTGTCATGTGGCAAATCGTTAGTATTACTTTTTTTATTTACAAAAAATATTTAAGAAAAAAATTATATTTTCTCTAAATGATTGAAATGTAAAATAAAAATGCATTTTATGTATTTTTAATACACAAATTTTTGCTATTTAAATTAAAAACTTTTGACATAGTGTTTTTTCTATTTGTTCTAAAATATCAAGTTCAAACATAAATTTACATATATGTTCAACAATTCAATGGTTGGAATTATGGAATATGAGAATTTTAAAACGGTGCACTGTGATCAGAAGAAAATGTAATACTGCGTTCACTATCGCTCAATTGCGTTTTGTTTTAATTTTTTTTAGTTTCACTCAAGTAACTGGTGTTTGTTGTTCGGACTTTCTTGAAAATTGAGTTATGGTCTACGGACGTTTGTAATATCTCTATAAAAATATTTCATTACATTTTGTATCTAGTCCAATGTTGAATATATTGGAGATCGGAAACATTTATCGCTCGAAGTGAGTGATGCAGAATGCATATCCGAATCATGAATTTCTTTTAATGTATCGATACTTCTTAAACATTTCAATTTTGCCTAAGTTACACGTTTCATTTATTAATTCGATACTCCCAGTAATTTTTTTCAATAGAAGAGTTATATTCTTATAATTTCAATAAGAGAAATAAGACTATTGGCGATATATGTAGTTATAAATGCGAAAAACTAACCTTTTTATATATTATAATAGATATATATTGGTCGGTACAGGTAACTTTTATTTTTGAGGTGGGCACTTGTGGTTAGAAAAGTTTTCATTGAAACGATGCATGGGTTCAATTCATGCCAGATAATTAAAAAAAGCATTCACTTCTTTCCTGTTCTCCTGTCGTTAGCGCGTTTTGGCTTCATCCGGATGGCAACGAGGTCGAAGGCAATCGAAGAGGAGACTCTTCAGACCCCAGAACTGGGTCTAATCATGCGATGGCTCCGCTTGAGTGGCCTCTGGGCCGTGGGCATCCGAAGCGTCAAGTGGCGCTGCATGTACAACATTTATGCAACCATCGCAATTACACTGCAAGCGCTCTTTGGAGTCGGGGTGTCTTTGCTATGGCTGAATAACAAAAATTTGGAGGATGTTACGCACATCATGAGTATCATGTTACCATACATCAGTCACGGCTTCAAGATAGTGCCCTTCTTAATCATTCGTGGGGTGCGTATGTATAAATTATGCTTTGCGTTGTCTTACCTGTGAGATTTTTAAATAACATCTAGAATATAGTTGTGAGTTATTTCCGTATTAATATTATGTTTACCGAAATTATTAAAAATCTGTTCCAATGCAATGTCGTCGCGAATATGTTTTGTACGTTGGATGTGCTTAATGTGAAACATCAAATTTTTAAACGATTTTACTCGACCTAATGTTAGAGAGGGATGTGATAGATGAAAATTCTATAGATTTGTGAAAAACACTTCAAGGAGGAGGAAATATTAACGAAGAAGGAAATGCATTGCATAAGTACAGTTTTGAAATAAACATGACTGTGAAATGGAACGGTTGATGTCAACCCCACGGTCAGTCACGACCCTTTTCCATGGTTCAAGGTCAACACCGCGATTGCTTGCGGTCAGATTTTTCCCATCCCTTCCTCCTGCTTATCTTATTCTTTCTGAAATTGTCTACCCGGCGTACTTAAATTCGACCGTTCCTCAGGTATAAGTATAACTTAACATTTAAACTGAAAGCTTCCTCAAGGATTAGGTCTATCTGTGCCCGTCGTATGAATTACCAGGCAATGGGAACTGTGGGCAACTATTTAAGTAATGCGTCATAGAGTTGGCTTTGCTACCAAAAATATATCTTTTTAATTATAAAAATTGTGTTATTGTTTTAAAACATTCGAAATCTATACCAAAAATGATGAAAAATAATACCAAACACAACCTTGTTGGCATAAAATCACATATTACCACTAGTCCAATATAAGCAATACAAGATGTCATTCTGTCATTATTTATTGATGCAAAAGACCTTTTCGGTCGCATGGCTGCCCTCTTCAGTGCTGGGTCCTTTGGCAAGCGGTGTCTGAAAGTCAAAGGACCCAGCACTCAAGATGACCGCAATTTTGCCGAAAAAGCCTTTTGCACCAATAAATAATGTCAGAATGACAAAATATTTTATTGCTTATAATAAAAAATCTGTCTACTTCAGACCAATTCCTCCAACTAGACCAATAATTAGGTGACGAAAAATCAAAGAAAATATTTTTATTTCTCAGCTTGTGCCTAGCTCAACCCCATGGTCAAGAGATTCAGGTACTGAAGATTGTATTCCTCATTTGGGTAGGGTCGATGTCAACCCCCGGGGTTTCCGGCCTATCTTTTCCTTATCGCTGGGCAAGACGTAAAGTTACTGTCGCAAAAGGGTAAACAAAAAGTAGGACTGTTTTTAAACGTGTGTTCTGAGTTTATACCCGCTGCAGGGAATCTTGGAATAATACCTCCATTATCGAATATATCTCACAGAAATGGAAAATTAAACAATGTCACTGGTTTTAGAGAATTTTCAATACTTTCGAGAAAGCCGCATTAAAAACGTGACTCTCATGGCAAGTAGACAGACTGAATTGAGCCCTTCATTAATTAAACAATTATTTTAATCGCATTGGTAATTTTAATTGATACATAGCGTCTA
This sequence comes from Laupala kohalensis, assembly GCA_002313205.1. Lineage (NCBI taxonomy): Eukaryota > Metazoa > Arthropoda > Insecta > Orthoptera > Trigonidiidae > Laupala > Laupala kohalensis. The sequence continues at coordinate 15,557 of NNCF01126122.1, forward strand.
TGTACTTATTTATTAAATGTACAACACTTTGGCAAATTATTTGGTACGTTTGATATTTCTTTACAAAACATACTTATTTTATAAAGATTTTTCTTATCGACACACCATAACATTTGTTAGAAGTACAATGATGAATCTGGTATCGCCTCAATTTGACATCGAATTAGTTTCAAATGCTATTAACGGATTTAGAAGTTTCTTTTATTTCGTATATAATTGTAAGTACCAAAATATCGAGGAGCAAGATTATAATTTAAACTTCCAATTTTTTAAATAAAGTTTTTAATGTTAATTTTTCTCCATGAGAAATGCATCGAAAATTTGGCCAGTCCGAAAAAATATGAAAAACTGGAAAATTTGTGAGTTTTATTTCGGAAAGATACAAACGAAACTATTCGAAATATTTGTCTCAAAACTCGTGTATTTTGTTATATTTCTAGGACATTACTTGCATTATTATTTTATTTTATTTCATGTCGTATCGCGAGGTTCGGGGATTTGAAGCTGGAAGAATTAAATAATTTATTTCTTTATATTTAAGAAGTATATTTAATATAAGTATGATAATAGAATATTTTAGTATTGTAATGTAGAATGGGTATTTCCAAATATAATTTTGTATTAGTTAAGAAAGATCATGATAAACAGACCAATACGGTAAAAGCAATTTGAACATATGATCTTGGTTTGTTTGAGATTACTTGATTGATGTTAAAATATTTGTGTTCTTGTTCATGTAGCCATAAAATGCAATCATTGCACCAACTGGCGTCGTTTTGTATTGATATAATTATAATGACTGCAAGTATTAATTTACACTGGTGAAACTAACAATTTGTGTGTGCCAGAAACTTTCTTTTGATAACAACGAGACGTAACAAAACATTTGCTCAGCTGACATGAAACAGTTATCGTTAAATCCATTTAAAAATCTTTACATTTATGTACTGTTCTTATAATTAAGAAATAATCTGAATATAACATAATTGCTGTAGAAATAATTAGCAGGGAATCATTACGCGTTGCCCTCTGTGATGAGATACTACGTGCTGCCGTTTCACGAAGTCTAAGATTATCTGCAAAACAATTTCATCATTTTTAGACTAGTTTTTAGGTTTAACATAGTTTTATACAAAATGTTTTGACTGTGGACAAAGTCCTCATCAGGTGAATAACCAATTATAAATTAAAATACACAACGAACCTTTTTAACAAGATCTGGAAAATAATGAATTTTTTATTGAAGAACTAATCAGACGAAATATTCTCTTTAATATAGTAATAACACTTTTAACGGTGTCCGATAATTATTTTTAAAAAAGTTCATAAGTCATTGTCTGACAGAACAAAAAATCTCATTATAAAACTTTTTAATTTTGCCTTCTAATTAATTAAAAATCCGGATTTTAAATTTAAAAAAAGATGGACTAAATAATTGTATAGCTCTTGGGATTACAAAGAATGACCGTAAGTTTTAAGGTTGTCTGAGATGAGAAGGAAATTAACGCGGGAGTTGACCAAGGTAAGCCACTCGACTCTGTCCTCCCGCGAGACCCTTATAATCCTATTAGTCATTTCTTGACCATGGGACGCATCTGTAATGTACCAGTGCCTTCACCCCACTGCACCCTACCCAAATGAGGAATGTGATCTTTAGTACCTGAATCACTTGATTGCGGAGTTGAGCTCGACACAAACCCAATGAAAGAGGTTCACTATCTTCAGATCAGCATATTATTCTAAATTCAATGACAATTGAGAAGTATTTACAAGTCAGATTATATTGACACAGAGTCAGTTTGCTCTTGATGTTTTTAATTTGTTTTTCTGGTGAGTGAAGAGGTCGAAACGATTTAATGAAATATATTTAAATTGTGAAAAATAGTGTCTGGTAAAAATCTTGGTGTATTATTTTACTGGAATCTCAACAAATAAATATGATAATATTAGAAAGATCGCTCTCTCTCTCTTTTTCCAGTACGTGCTTAGCCCTCTTGCGACGTTGCGCTCTTTGTGGAGTAGAGTTGCAACAAGTGGAGGAAATGAAGAACGGCTATTGCAAGAGGAAACAATTCTTCGCGTTCGGAGCCTAAGCTTCCTTTATCTTTTCCTCTTCTTGTGCACATTTGGTTTTCATGTGCTGATTGCGTTATTTCGATTGTTCCTGTTGGAAAGGGAGGATTCGTTCCATATGAGAAACGCAACACAACCTCTCAGAGAACTACCTATCAAAAGTAAGTACTGGGACATGCAAATGGAAAAGTTTCTAAGTGCCAAATAATTTTTTTTTTTCGCGAAAAAAGTTGTTCTTGACACTGCCAATGCTGTGGTAATCAATTTAATTGCTTTCTTTTGGCAGTTTAATCATTGTGACTATCTAAAAGTAGTGTGAGCATATACATCGTCGCGGAGTGTGTCTAGTAATAATGTGTCCAATCATCGGGAGGCGCCATTTTCTCGTCGAATTGATAAATTATCTAAACTCGCATAAATAAAACTCTCTGTTTAAATTTGTCGAAGTTTTGTTTAAAAAATGTATGAAAAAGTATTTGGACACGAATTTATAGAAATATATTGAGAAATCAATATGAAATTTATTAATTTTGCTCCCAGTTGACTGAAAAATGGCCGAAACCTAAACACGAATCGGCCACATTTTTCCAAGTCTCACTCTGCAGCATCGCGAGCCTAACATGTGTTATGCAATAATAGTCGAGGAAATCGTTTTTATAAAATAATTTTCTTCAATGATTTATCGCAACACCTTGCAAAATGATTGTTATCTGGTGTGACACATACTATCATGTGTTTTTAACGAATTTTTGAAACAATCTCCATGTTTTATTTATTTTGCGCTTACAATGGTTTCAACACATCGCTTTAAATTTAGAGGAAATTTAATATTTCCTTAAACACCATTAGGTTCAACATTAATTGTGTAATCTATGAATATTTTCCCGTAATTTACTGTATTCAATTATGGTGTTGAATCAGTTTCTTGTACCTTGTGTAAAATTACATCTGTTTTGGCTCGTTTTTCATTTACATGCCTCAATTGTAATGAGGTGAATGAGTACAGTGCCAACGACCCATCTGCGCGCATATTATTGACTACTGCTTTAGGACGAGAGGGGTTGCGGGAGAATTTTTCTAAAAGAATAGACTCATTTTCGAATGTCGTTATCGGGTTCAATACGTATGAATGAGTGAACGAAATATTTTATTATTATGACTTTTTCAATTTTCCCGAGACTAGGAATAGCAAAATCAATTTTTTCATTGAGGAGTCTCCAGATTCAGACAACAAAGATAAAAAGTTCAATACGCCCGTCTCGCTTGTGCGCATAGGTCAAAGGCTCACTTATCCTCAACAACCCCCAGTGCCTTCAGACTTTTCACTAACAGACTTTTCAGGGCGAGTCATGTTGTTCTTAGTGTTCAGCGAGGTTGCATCGTTCGACAAAAAGGAACAACCTTATCGTCGAACATCTCTCTCAAATAGATCACCAATCTTTTTGCGCCTAAATTACGTAAGTGCACGCTTTGCAGCAAATGGAAAACTCTAGTAGTTTGCTCATGTATTGAAAGAGGTCCTAATGAAAGCTTTATATGTTGTATTAAGCCTTTTTTATCCTGCACTGTTCAAAATTTGGCAAGAATGACTCAAACATTTTTCGAAGGGTACACGGAAGAAATATGTACTTAATTTTATGTTTAGGCTACTAGCAGCAATCTGAAATAGAGTGTCCACATTGTATCCTTCGGGCAAAAATACCTGAGATGTTGTATCTAGTGAGATAATTCTGAAAATCGGATGGGGTTTGGCGAAAGCCGCCCCGAACCTAATGGGTTATTTGTAACGTGATATTTTATTTCTCATCTACAAATTTATATTATTTCAAGTTGAAAATATTATATAAAATATTTCTTTACTTTTAGATACTCGCAGTATTTTAATAAATAGTATTATAATTCTACTTTTTTACTATAAATTTATTATTAATATTATTAAATATTATTTTAATGAAATGATTTCTTTTTGTAATGTATGTTATGGTCATTCCGAAAATTTTTCCATTTTTTTCACCGGACATACCATTTCAAATAATAATTTTATTAGCATATATTTAATACAATATTTTACACCCCAACGATTAATGAAAATTTCTATGTATAACGTACTATAACTGGCAAACCGTGGAGAAAGGGATGCCGGTTGGATAGATCTGCCCTAACTAAACAAATATTTTAGTTAGTATGCAAGTAACTGGTATTTAATGTTAAATTGTCATTTGGCAAAAAATGAGAAGCTAGAATAAACCTTCTAAAACACGTAAACTGAAGTCAGCAACATCTTTTAAACGAGTCGTAAGTGTATATAGGAATGTATCCACAATCAAATATAAGAAAAAACAAATTTTAAAATCTAAAAAAAAATGGCCTTCCCATAATTTAAAGAAATTTTGAAATAAGCATGTACGAATAAATCTGAGTACATTACGAAACTCGCTGTATGTTTGGCAGAAAGAATATCATAAGATACATCAGATCCTTCGTAATGCTAGAAGATTCCTATTTTAAAGATTCAGGAGTGAGAGTGACTGAATGATTGTTCTATGTTTTCAAATTTTCTTCTTCAATTGACAATGCTCTCTCTCAACCTCATAATATAGAACATAATGTACTGCTCTTTTCTAGTTTTAACATTTTCCCTTTATTTTTAAAAATTCAAAACTTTTTCTCTGTGTCTATACTTATTATATTAATTATTTTGTATGTGTTAATGTACAATTCTGACCTACTTATTGCACAATTATGTTCTTACTTTATTACTTCTTTTTATTGAACCTTTGTCCACTATTTTGGTGCACATATGAAAGTTTATAACTCTCATTTGAAGTCTAAATTCCGTGTATATTTTATAATTCATTTTTTCTAGGTTGGTACCCATCTGCTTTCTCGGACACTCTTTCCTTTGGATTGGTATTCATTCTTCAGTCGATTGCTGGTTTCCATGTTGTGACCTCGATGTGTTTGGCTAATATATTCTACATCACTTTAGTGATACATGCTGCTTCTCAATTCCGAATTTTACGTAAATCCTTATCGCAGGTAAGAGAAACACATATCTGTTAATTGAAAACTCCTAGCTACTTAAACCGAAATATTATGATTTTTTCCTTTAAACTATGTAGATATATAGTACTCAGTAGTTAATAATTAACTCCTTGGAAAATAAAAGTCAATATTGTCACTAGCTGTAAAGTATCTATTCAGTGTTATTTGTAATGAGATTTTTAAAAAATACTCCTTTAAGTATTTAGTTTGTCAAATGTGAGTGGAACCATTCAATGATGTAATAGACTTTTAAAATTAGAGACACCTGGAACTATGTGAACTGTAAAAAACGTTTCTATGTACATACACATTTACAAACGCATACTTCAATGTATTAAAACTACACTGCGCGTCAAAATCAGCGGCGCAGTAAATTTATAAATGAGTGAAAGCACCATATCTTCTATTATGCTTTGTCCACTATCATCGCTCCATATCTTCTATTATGCTTTATATGCTTTAAAAAGTATTTTAATGAAATTAGTGGTGAGGAAGCTCCCATGTATTACCAAGACACTTCTTTGTTGGGAGATTTCTGTCGCAAACCGTCGCTTTGAGATACTCATGCAATGCCAAGTGGTAAATATTTTGAGAAAATCATGCAAAAGTATCGCACTTCAAGAGCTAGTGTCACGTATACTGACTTAATAATGTGCATTATAGAAGCTGAAAATAAAAAATCACCCAAATCAGAAGACCTCTTTCACTACACTTTCCCACCATTTCTCTGAAGAGTGTTGGTGTCAACATTATGTATATTATTATCCCTATTTCCTTCTTTTATATTTACCAGGCGAATTTATCAAAACCTTGTTTGAATTCACACCACACATAACGCATTGGAGCAAACAATTTACAGGTCTGGAAATACAATGTAAACCATTTTACTTTGTTGAGATATCATTGAATCGGGTAAAATACTAAATTCCAAACAGAATCATTTAATCAATTTTTAATATAACTATAAAAACTAAGTTCACATACACGTTTTTCAACAGAATTTATCTCAACATATTTCTAATTTTTTATACGACGCATACTATCTTATTTAACTAAATGAGTAATCTGTTACTAGTTTGAAGGATCCGCAAAGCATTATCGAGATATATAAATTCATCAGAGTAAAGAAGAGAAATTTTCGTGGTACTGGGTGTCATAAGTAGTATTATGATTCATGAGTATTAGTATTCTTTGTTTTTTACATAGGTGCGGCAACGTGCTTTCACTCATTTGTACGAAACGGGTATCGTTGAGGATTATGAAGACCCTGATTTATTGACCCCTGGGAAAGCAATAGCGCTTGCCATAGCAATGCACACTCGTCTTGTGGGTTGCATCCAGCAGCACCAACAGGCGTTAAAGTACGTATGTTGTCGTGCTTTTATATCACGACAGTATTTTTATTCCATAATGAAGACAAGAAATGTAAAAGATGTATCGTCGATCAGATGCCTGCTTATTTTAATTCCGTGCCGTGTATTAGAAAAACCTTTTTGTTTTAATTTTTATGTTCGTTAGCACGAGAGAATCTACGTGTTTGGAAATCAAAAACCTATGTGACAGTTTAAGTTATTGCTTGTTTGAAATATGGATTTACCAAATAGACATACATTTTTGTTTCCTTATTATCAATGGCATAAAGTAACAGTCTGTAAATCTAAATTGCGTAATTTTGAAATTAAATTATGTTCAAAATTCATGTAAGACTATGAATTAGAAAATAAAATATAATGGGTTGAATGACGATGGGTAAGACGATAAATTATAAAGTAAAACATCCTATGAATAGAATGTACATTGAACAGAAATACGTAGGGTCTGTTCAAAAATGATAATAATTTCAAAACTAGTTTGGTGAAAAAAGGAACCAAACAATTTTCTCAATCATTTTTGGATCAATAGCGTGGGATTGAATTTAGTCCTTTTACTTAAGAAATAATATCTAAAAATATCTGATCCGTTATTGATTTCTTAACGCATTTTGGGGAGTATTTAAAAAACGTCAGCCTTCGTTACTGCAGTGTAGAGGGGGGGGGGTAGAACTTAGTCTTACGGACAAGTAAGAAAGTGAGTATAGATTTTAAGACTAAATTTTGTCACAATAATTCAATGATGTTAAGAGAAAGAGAATGCGACTGATGTTGCGTCCACCTGCGTGCTTAGAAATTTAAATTGCGTTAATAGCATCTGTTATCTGATAGCAGGAAAGGTTTAGCAAATTTCTTTTCTGGTCTCTACCACCACGCGTACCACAGTTTTCTCTTTAATACATATATCCAGTTTGTGGTAGGGCCAAAGTAATTTTCGGGAGATCAAGTAAAATATCTTATGTTTGATTGTATACAAAATTAGACTAGTGGTGCGAAACTATTGCACACTCGTTTATCCGTCTGCAAAAATTAACAAACAATTCTATAGTGAAAGTGTTTTTTCTGGCATAGTCCTTTGTATTTTTGTCGTCTTGTAGTATCCAATTCGAATCTTTAATAATAACTATCATAGATATATTCTAAACCTTCTCCAATTTGCAAATTCAATAGTTTTTCTTATAGAGTAGGTTAGCTAGCTTGGATATATAACCTATTTTAAATGACAATCAAATTATTGACATAATAGCTAAATACCCAGCTTTTTTGGGACATTTCTTAGACAAATCTTCCTTTACTCCGGAAAAATAAAATGTTTTCATAATGCAAGATCGAACTACTTTTATCTGGTTTTACAGGTTTTTAAAACCACATAAAATATTTTAATTTTGTAATATTTATAAAAATACATATTTAATACAAAATATAACTGTACACATTACACCATCCCCGTGCGGGAAACGTGCGTGTCGGATTTCCGCTTTCGTGTCATGACCAGGCTGCATCAAATCATTAATATTCTTATAAAATCCAAACTTTTCGTCAAAATTTTACGACATAAAATCGTATAGTATCATTGTTATATATGCAAAGCAAATAATACATTAAATTTCATTAGTGATTTTTTCTTCTATTTACACTTCTATTTTTAATAACTATTTATTAATAATTTAGGTTAACTTTTTTAGATAGACATATGCTGTCGCGGGCTCTTTGAGACAACTAATGTTGCCATTTCTGTTGTCTTCTGCCTCTAACCGTTTGGACAGTGAATAAAATGTAACTATTTTTTCTGATTATATTAATATTTATTGTCAAAAACTATTTTTACATTTCCTATGATACATTTTAAAATACGAAATAGCTTATGTTAATCCTTGACATATAATCTACCACCTCGCCAAATGTCATCGTGATCGGTTCTGTGGTTTAGTCGCAATTACGTAGCAAACAGACAGACACAATTTCGTGGTAGGCATTTGTACATTATTACAGATTATCCATGGGAACTCAATGAAAACACGAATTAATTTTCTTATTTAATATTTAAATAAAGTAGAATAAAATATTATTTTGTAATTTAATAATGTAAAATTCTCTCGAGTGAAAATAAATTGTATTTACCATTATCTATTTCGAAATGAATTTATTGTCTGATTTTCATTATCATCCATATATTATGAACCACATTGTATACCGCTGGTTTCACTTTGTTCTATGATTTTAGAATATTTTATTTTATTTTTGGTTTCTAATAATATTTGAAACAGTATAATCATTTTTTACAGAATTTTTGCAATATAAAACATAAAAGAATTCTTTTCATTATACATAACAAAACAAATCTACCGGTGTCTAGATATTACCTTAAACATCAATTTGCGTGAACATGCAAAACAATTTGCTCACGTATCAAATAATATAACATCACTAATAATTACTTCGAAATTTCGCGATTGTAGCTACCTCACAATCAGCTAAAAACGGCAGTTGAAATATCTGATACGTAAACGTCCTCTGTAATCAGATAAAATTCACAAGACCATCAGACGTGAATTCATCAAAGAAACATGGAAGGGGGAAAAGTCCATTTTGATTCTCAATGTAAGATGAACATGTAAATACATGCCATATGTAGTTAACTATATTCTTTTGACACTCGTGATTGGACACACTCAATGTACGCCCCAGAAACGTATAAAATATATAGAAAATAATATATATGTAATGCTCCTCCGTAGCTACGGGGTTCGCGTGATATCCCATCAACAAGTTAACACGGATTCAATTCACGGTGGGGCCAGAAAGATTGGTAGCTTTTGATTTCTATATATATAGTTTTTTTCTGCTTATTATTATACGCTCATTATGTCTCGTGTGTATATTTACCAACCTCTCTCTAGAATTGACGGGAATGGGAGGTTACGGAGCAAAAAATTAATGTCAAAAGTTGTTAAAAAGAGGAATTCATGTAAAAGGGAATTCATGAGAATCGTTCTCAGCGGATAAGGAAAAATTCGTGCGAGTAGCAACGCTGACAGAACTAGCGTTCACTCGTTTGCCGGACGCATTTGTCGTCAGCAGTGCTACTCGCACGAATATTTCTAAGAGATGCATATAGTTCGTAGCTCAAGAGTGTGAAAATGGGGTCTAAATTTAAGGAAAATGCAAAATATAAGTTTTTAACAGAATGATTATATGGATCGTAGAATTCACATAGAAGAAAAGTAGATATAGATTTGGAGAAAAAAACTGAAAATAATATTTATACTATTTAATATAATTAAAAATAAACAGGACAGTTTAATATAATGACGAAAATTAAGATTTTATGAACTATTTACTTGTTTGCTATTAATGAGAAAAAATAGATTTATTTATGTTATTAAATAAATCACACCTTATTCCTGGAAATGTTATAGGTTCGCGAAAGAGATCGAAGTTCTCTTAGAACCGATAATGTTCTCTGAGTGTCTTACTATGACTGTCCAAATGTGCATGCTGATCTTTCAAGCTTCCACGGTATGTCTTGCATTCTTGAAGCGATGGCACTTCTCTATACTAAGTTTGGTTTTATCTATTTTATTTTTTGCTAGGTCTCGTTAACTAGCTCTTTGTTTTTAAGTAAGCTTTTTTACCTCATCAGCGAAATGACTCAATTCTTTGCCTTTTGCTACTTTTGCCATGAACTGATCTATGAGGTAAGGTGCAAGAACGTTTTTTTTTGTGTGATTATGTGATACATGAATGAATGTAGTTTTTATTTTCGTTCTTGAACTGCAGAGTGAAGTGATAAAAGATGCTATTTATGAAAGCAATTGGCATTCTGCGCTTTGTATAACTTACCGCAAGACAATTATTATTATGATGACCCGTTCTTCACGGAATTGTTCAATCAAAGCATTGTTATTCCCTGTTTTATCTTTGGAATTATTTATAGCCGTAAGTATAATTTGACGTCAAATTTCATAAAGTTATCAACTTTATGTGAAGTATTTTCCTTTATTTTTGAAAATACTTACTCAATTATTTCAAAAAACATGAAATATATATGTTTTAAGTTAATTTTCTTGATGCCAAGCAAAGTTTAAAACTCGTGTTGTTAAATCAAATGGTGCAATTTTTAGAGATACTGTACAATTTTCATATAAATAATATGTTGAAAGAATTTCTCTCCCGATCATTATAATGATTTGATGTAGTATATACCTTACATAAAGAAGGGGTGTATTTAATATAAATAATAATAATAATAATAATAATAGATAGAACAAAATAATTTGCAAATAAATCGGGTTCTTAAGACCGAAATACCAAAAATTAAAAAAAAAAGTCATAATTATAGCTCTTATAACATAAGCAACTGGTGTCATCTACAAAACACTGAAAGGGTCTCTTACAAGGATGTTACTGACTAGAAATTTACTACATGAAATGCAAAAATAAGTTTTATTACACACATGCCACCTAACAAGAAAATTTCTTAGTCTGAGTTAAATTTTTTCTCGCAGCTTGGCATATAAGCAAGTTTCAAATACCTGATTAAGCAGAGAATGTACGATAGTACAACGAGAAAATAATAATACAAATAATAATTTGCTAATCTATCATTTTAACTTCGAGACACCGTCACACGTGGAGTCTGAATATCTTCACTTATCAATTCATTATAACAGAAATGTGTTTTTCAATTTGTTTCAGCTGCTGAAGGTTTCATCCTCGTATTATACTTTGCTAAGAAGTATCCATGACAGTGTACTGAATTAAATACTTCAGTTCATTAGCCTCAAAATAGAAATATGTAATAAAATTACACTTGAACTATAATGAGAAAAAATTAGTTACCACGTAGTACTCTGTTAAAAATCTTGTTTCTGTGTTTGCATGTTGCTTAATTAATTGCTTGTATAATTCTATCATAAGCTTTATTGACAGAATCGTGAAAATTTCATCGTCTTATTTTCATAGCTAAATCCAATAAAAATGCAGAAATTGTATATCCTAGAAGACGGCAGCATATTGGTAACACCTTCGTTCTCACAATACTCGTGAGAAGAGTTCATAGGTTGATTCCGCGCTTAGCCGAACTGGGTGAGGTTTTCAGCTTGGATTTTTCTTTCCTCCCTATAAATAAAAACTTCTCTTAGATGCTAGTTACGTCTACATATATTGTTATTGTTTAAATGTTGCAATGTATAGAATTAACTTCGTATTGTACGCATTATATTGTTTTGCAAGCAATGGAGAATTGTTCTCACAATTTGTGTATTCTGAAAATTTACTTGTAAATGTACTATAATATAAAAATTCAATAAAATATATTTTAAATGTTTTTGTTTGTATGTTTATACATTAGAGAATATTTTTATACCATTACATTTGTCTTGGTTGATTGACGGTTGGATCTTATTGATTCATCTGTATTCAACTCTCCATTTCATTTCTCCTACTAATTATTCATTGAGATCGAAGAGACAGACAGGTGTGGTCTAGTGGTAGCGTCTTTGCTACCGCGGTCACGTGGAGTGGTAGAACGTGGGTTCAAACTCTGTTTGCCCGAACTGGGAAAGATTTTCAGTGGTGGTTTCTCTCACCTATCTCAGACAAATATCGTTTCTGTTTCATAAGTCCCATTGCATCCCAACATCTTATCTTTCCAATTCCCTTTCCCAAGTCCGACACCTAGGTGGAAGAGCAGGCCTCATGGCCTGAACCGTGCCCAAATATTTGTTCACTTTCTCCACTGTAGAAATCAATAACATATAACATAGAAATGTATCTGATAGGAGTAACTTCCTTAACGTGTTTTACTAGTATTCTTCTTCATTGAACAGCTAAACAATAGCAATGACTGGAGATTGATAACAGTAACCAACGAACTTGTGATCCATCCATAAAACCACGATATCACTACAACCACGTTACCAAAATATAGTCCTAAGTTTGTTTCTTTTTGCAACAACTTTAAATTACGGATAAGCATAAAAATTTCCCGTAAACCAAATAAATATTTTAAAAATAATTGTAAAGTAGTGTGATACTTCACCCTCTTTTAATTTTTTACATCACATTTTTTCATCTTTACCTCAATGCAGCTGAGTACTGCTGACTAGGATTATGGCCACAATACATAATTTTGGTTTTTAAGTTCATCTCAATTCGTTCCATCTCTCAATTTTTATCCTTTAATTTACTTTAATGATACTGGAATGAAATGAAAGACATTAATAACTCTTAAAAGCTTACTTCCAGACCGACTAAACCTGCTGTAAAATTAGAACCTGGTCTATTCTGGGGTCAAACCAGTCGGAGAGAAATGCTGGTTACATTTCCTCATCGTAGTGCCGGGACTTAGTAATTGCAGTGCTCTGCCTTCCGTGAACCCCTTGTGCTCCTTCGAAGCCGGTTTTGAGACTGTTTGGTTTAATACTTTATTAGATCGTAAAAACTATATGATTTACTGCCAAAGAAGCAGTTGAATATTGCGTAAGACCACATAGAGTATAAGAAGCTAATTTGTTATCAGGAAGAAAGAGACTATTCCCTCAATTCCAATCACAATGTTCTAAAAATACCCTGTCATGTTTGAAGCTACAGGGGTATCAACCGTGCCAATGTTGGGTACAGATAAAAGTAAACAATTATAAATTATAACAAACAATAAAAAGTCTGCCTTACAATAATCTGTTTTGTAAATAAGTTATTATTAGTAGTAAAATAATCTACACGTCATAATGTTTTAAAGGAACGTATATTTTTCATTTTTAAATAGAGTAAAATAATTTATTAGGTGGGAGAATTAAAACTCGTATCAACTTCCTGTTATAAAATCAATAAAATATTAAACATTACAGAATATGATGCATGCACTTAAGATGCACAAGATAGTTTTTAACGGTGAGTTTGTCGAGTTGAATCCAGAGACAAATATTGTGAACTGAATTTTACAAATCGATTGTGATGTCTTGACTTCCGGGTGTGTGGCACATCATGAGTTAAAGAGCCAACGTTTCAACTGCCATTCTGCTCTCTTCCTTACGACTAATGCAGATTGTATTTTAGTGCAGAAGTCTTAAAAGTTAGCAGTCAAAACATAGGTTCTGCATTTACTCGGCAGACACCTGAAGCCAAGACATTAATGCAGGCCGCGGAAGACTTGATGCTGGACGGTTATACGAAGGTGCAGCTTCAATTTTTTTTAGTAAATTATCAAAGAGATAACTCGATTTTTTTACAATTGGATTTATACTGATCAAATTTAATTATTAAGTAATACCAATAATAAATTTAATTGCAGAACAAATATATAAAAGGACCCCTTGTTAAATATTTTTTTAAAAAATTTGTTTTTTCACAATTTTAGTCTTGTTTAGTTAATTTATATTTCACCGATTTAGAAAAATATAGCCTGAAAAGGAGCCAAGTCTCTGTTAAATTTTTGATAACATATCTCCATTTAAAATTAATATATTTTAGTGAAGGTTTGTGATTTTTCAAGAACGTTTCTTCGGAAACATTTCAAGAATGAAATTTCACTAAAACAGCAAATTTGATCATTTATAAGCAAGATCATTTATATGACTGACATATCTCACGCTTTTTAGGAAGCCAATATGTTGTTAAGAAATTATCCATAACAAATCTTGAAAAAGAGTATTGATTTTAGCCATAAAATACACAACCTTAAATGATATATTGATAATTTATAATAATAAACATTGATATCATTGTAAGATTTTTATGATAAACATGGGGAAGTAATACCCTGAAAACTCATTCTGGTGTAGTTTATACCATTTCATTTGTTTCTTTTTGTTTAATTATTGTGAATTGAAACAAAAAAGACACAAATTCTTCGCATATTTCTAATAAGAGAAAAATTTCGAGATGTGCACTTTCAAAAAGCGCATGCAAAACACTGAGCATTTAAAAAATGAAACAAATACCTATCTTTTATTCCCTAAACCTTTTAAGAGATAAATGAAATTAAATAAATTTTGGCTGCAACCATCACTCATAGATTTTATATAGATTTAAACCAGAGCATAAAAGCGAGGTTTAAATATAAATTCACATTTCATGATAAAATTAATAAAATTCGTAAAAATTTAAATTGATAGTTACGTTCTATAATATACCAAAAAAATATTTTGGTTTTGCTTAGCAACTCTTGTTAGCATGTTTTATTTTTAGCGTGTTCTATTATGTCGTATATTGCTACTCCACTCTTAAATATATTATTATAGCAATACTCAAATTGTTTTAAAATATTATATAATTAAACAATTGTTATCGATATCGTTATTTTCAAATGTTAGCCTGTGTGCTATTTGTTAACTGAGTTGTCGTAGTTAACAGAATGTAATGAGCAAATAGTTCTACATTACTTGTCGTGTACTTTAACCCCAGAGATCAGTTTAAATTAATTCATATTGTGTTCGAATAAATTGATCTTTTTACATTTTTTATTGTTTTCTCTTCATAAACATTTATTAACACATAAGAAGTAATTATACACTTTCCTGCTCAGAGAAAACAGTAGCTGCCTTACAGTAAACCTATAAAGTCAGTGCCTTTCCGTTCATGTTTGTTTCTCCTGTTACATCCCTTCCAAGCAGACTTATCTGACTCCAAGTATATGTGTCGTTGGAAGGCGTCAATTTCGAAATCAGGAATCCTCAAAGGCACATAAACTATCGGACTGCGAAGTTCGAACGACATGTCGTTGGAAATAGTCTGAGTCAGATAAGGCTATACACGCCATGGCCAAGAAATTATGTTCTCATTAGAATTTAGGAATTCCGATTCGCCAATGCGAAACAAATTGTTTTAGTCTAGCAAGATTCCAGTTTTTTTTTGTAGTATTTGTACATGGAAAATGTTGCGTGCTATTGAAACTTATCTACATGGGGTGATAGGTAGGAGTTGGGTAGTAGGCTGTTGTTAGTAGGTGGTACGGTTAGCAGGGTTCAGCAACAACTTGACCTATGTGGAGGGGTTAGTAGTAGTAATAGTTATCGATACTAAGAACAGTAGGTGGAGGATAGGAAAAGGGTTCTCTATATAAAGTAGTCAAAGCTATATGAACTGAGACATTAATGTAAAAAGATTCAAATTTTTTCTGGACCCACCGGGCATTGAACATGGGATGACTTGGTGATGAGGAAAAATGTTAACACCTGAGTCACCGGAAAGGCATTCCGGTTTGTTGTTAACGTTTCCGAACTGTCCGGCGCATGTGCAGAAGCGTATTCCCAGTACGGTGCGCCTTGCAAGCAGCAACAATTCGGGATTTTCTGTCACAATACGCTGCCTTTAAAGAATTCCGAACCGTTCGAAGAGTTCGCGACTTTCTAACATAATATAAAAATATACGGTCTGTCCAATACGTTTCCGTATTTAGACTATAAAATAAAATTTATTGCAAAAGATTTGTACAGCGCTTTAGAACTCTTCAAAGTACTCCCCATTGGCATCGACACACCGTTGCCAGCGAGTTTTCCACTCATAAGGGCCCTGAGAAACTCGACTGTCATGCGTTTTAGATGATGTGTCGTAGCCTCTTAAACTGCGTCAGTGGTTCCGTAACAATGTTCTTTAAGGTTCCTTTTCAACATCGGGAACAGGTAGAAGTCGCAAGAAGACAAATCTGGACTGTAGGGGAGTTGGGGCATTATTGATATGCCGAGCCTGGCTAGCAGCTCGTTCACAATAAGGTACGTGTGACTGGTTGCATTGTCGTGATGAAGAATCCAAGTAGCGGCAATCTCTCTGCGGACAACCCTTTTTTTCAAACGTTCGATGACTCTCATGTAAAATTGACCGTTGATCGTATGTCCAGCAGGCACAAACTCCTAGTGGACTATTCCCTTAGATTCAAAAAAACAATCAACACATATTTCACTCCATATTTCCTCAAGTGGCCTTTTTTTGGGACGAGAGAAGCGTTTGTGTTCCAATTTGAACTTTGGCGTTTGGTTTCTGGGTCATATTCAAACCCCAACATTTCGTCTCTATTTATCACATTGTCCAGAAAATGCGGTTACGCACTTTCGTCATATTTTCATGGGAATCTGAAATCGTTCTTCCTGCGTGTTTCTATGTCTTGAACGTCATCTTGTCCATCCATAAATTTTTTATGCCACTCAAACACACTTGTCCTGTTTATGACTTTGTGTCCATAAGCCAACTGAAGCATTTTAATCGTTTCAGTAGAGGTTTTGCCGAGTTTGACACAAAATTGATGTAACGCTGTTCGAGATTTCGCTACATCTTGATCCGTGACTCAAGATTACAACACACACTCGCTGCACAAGCGATACACACACTCCGGAGGCTCGAAGGCAACCAGGAGGGACCAACTTCCATAAGACCCTTCGGTGACAAATTTACGCCATCTACTTCGCTCTAACCGGCAGGAAAACTAATTCAATGACGTCTCGTAAACGCCAGGCGATTCTTTGAAAATGGGGCACTCAACCCAAGATTTTAATTTAGTATATTTGAATTGAATGTACATTTCTTGTTATAAACCAAGGAAGTTACAAAACTAACTGCATTTAAAATTGAAAGCAATATTTAGCTAATAAGTTCTCAATCCAAAAATAATAATTGTAATGGAACAAATGGTAATAAAAGTACACAAACGAATGACTTTTTATTGAAAGCAAGTATTTATTATAAAAATATTAATTACGGATACAGAAAGGATACACACAATAGTTCCAGGATGGAGAACAGAAAATAAATTTAGCTATTACAAATACAATCTATTATCAAAAGAGGTAATGTACACAAGAATGCCTATACTGAGAACATTTAGGTAGTAGTTCTATTACAATTTAAATTTACTTGCGAATACAGAGCTAATGCATAAAACACGACCTAGTCCTATTACAGATAAAAAAATTTACATTATGAGCATTAAGAAAAAAACAATTCTAAATTTAGTACTGATAAGAAAAAAATACTATTACAAATAATTGTGGATAAATAGATGATTTACACACCAGTACCTATATTTAGAACATTTAAGAATGATAGGGATAAGGTATAATGTAAAAAAAAATCAAAAATAACCTAAACCTATTTAATATTGTTTTATTTAAGAATTTTTTTGTTGTGTCTGAGGTACACAAAACTTTAAAAAAATTCAAAATGACTTCTGAGGGTATATACTTTTAACTTTTCATTCAGAAAGTGAATGAATGCTTTTTTTTAAAATTAATTCGCAGTGTAATTTTGTAATGTTAAATAAAAAATATTTCAGAATTGTTTCGTACGGTGTATGATAAACGAAATTTTTTAAAAAAATTAATGATATTATTTTTATTTTTCTAACTTTGATATTTCGCTGGGATGGCTGTACAGATAAGTAATATAGCTATTGCAATTAACAAAGTAACAGATACAAAGAGCACGTTCAAAGATGTACCAGTTGTAATAATTGTAAAATAAATATGTCAATATGGAACAGCATAAAGAAATATTTCAATTGAAAATAAATTATAAATACCATTGTAAACTGAACAAATGTGTCTAGATCGAGCGTACAAAAAAAATTGTTATTAAAAGTAACAAAAGAATTGTGGAAACAAGAATAATTTACACATCAATATCAAACACACAAGATTGGTTCTCCTTTTTTATTCAACACTAAAGTTTGTTTTAAATACAGTGTTTCTCTAGATGCTATTGTTAAGGAAATTATTCCGTTAACAAGTTATTTAAGAATACTTACTGAATCC
The DNA here is from genome assembly GCA_002313205.1 of Laupala kohalensis. NCBI lineage: Eukaryota > Metazoa > Arthropoda > Insecta > Orthoptera > Trigonidiidae > Laupala > Laupala kohalensis. The sequence continues at coordinate 33,789 of NNCF01126122.1, forward strand.
AAATTTGATCCCATTTCTTCTCATATTATCCTGATGGAATATATTAACTTGACATAGCAAATTCCTCTAAATCACGTCTAATATTCTTTTCATCAGGAAAATGCTCCGGCCAAACTATGTACTTCTTTACATCAGTATTGGAAATTTATGCAATTGAAATAAAATATAATTGCAAAATTTCTATGACAATTGTAATAAACATTATGAGACTCAACAGCGACAATAGTGAATCGAATTGTGTTATTAACTTACCATAAACAGGGTAATTTTGGGCAACCACTATTTGCTTTCTGCCTTGCATTTTTTCCCAAAGTATGATATTAATGAACACAGATACACATAAATAAACACAAACTAGAATTAAGGAACGAACAGGGCACAAATATTTAATTTTGGTCTCCAAGATGCTGCAAAAGCTGACATTAGAGTCGCGGTGTCTTTGAATAACAAGGATTTGGTGGATAACAAGGATTTGGTGGATGTTGCGCACATCATGAGTGTCGTGTTACCATACATCAGTCACGGCTTTAAGATGTCAACCCCGCGGTCAGTCCCGACACTTTTTCTTTGAAGTATAATGATAAATCTAGTATCGCCCCAATTGACATCGTGTTTGTTTCAAATGATATTAAAGGATTTAGAAGTTTCTTTTATTACATATATAATTATAAGTACTAAAATATCGAGGAGCCATATTTTAATTTAATTTCAAATTTTTTAATATAAAGTTTTAAATGTAATTTTTCTCCATCGAAGTTTTTGCCAGTTTGAAAAATTACGAAAAATTGAAAAATTAAGGAGTTTTATTTTGGAAAAATACAAACGAAATCACACGAAATATTTGTTTGAAAACTGATGTATTTTGTTATATTTCTAGGACATTACTTGCATTATTATTTTATTTTATTTCATGTCGTATCGCGAGGTTCGGGTATTTGAAGCTGGAAGAAGTAATAATTTATTTCTTTATATTTAAGAAGTATATTTAATATTAAGTATGATAATACAATATTTTCGTATAGTAATATAAGATGGGTATTTCCAATCATAATTTTTTAATAGTTAAGAAAAATCATGGTACACATACTTACACGGTAAAAGCAATTTGAACATTTGATCTTGGTTTGTTTGAGATCACTTAACTGATCTCTAAATATTTATGTTTATTTGGTGTACCCATAAAATACAATTGTTGCAGCAACTGGCGTCGATTTGTATTGGTATAATTATAATGACTGCAAGTGTTAATTTACACTGATTAAACTAACTATTTTTTTTGATTTAGAATTTCTCTATTGGAAGACAACGCAACATAAGAATCACTCGCACAGCGGACATCAAACTGATATCGTTAAATCCATTAAAAATCTTTAAATTTATGTACTGTTCGTAAGATTGAAAAATAATCTGAATATAACATGAATGGTGTAGAAATGAAGAGCTGGGAATCATTACGCGATGCCCTCTTTGGTGAGATACACGTGATACCTTTCACGAACTATAATAATATCAACAAAACAATTTTATCATTTTTGACTAGATTTTTGGTTTAACAGACTTTTAAACGCAACGTTTTCTTTGCTGGCACAGTCCTCATCAGGTGAATAACTAATTATAAATTAAAAATTACAACAAAATTTTCACAAACTTGTGGAAAATAATGAATTTTTTTATTGAAAAAGTAATCAGACTATTTTCTATAATATAGTTATACCATTTTTAACGGTGTCGGATAAGTATTTTTTTAAAAGTTCGAAGAAGTATTTGTCTGACAGAAACAAAAAAATCTCATACAATAACTTTCTAATTTTGTCTTCTAATTAAATAAAAATCTGGAATTTTTAACTAAAAAAATGGACTAAATAGTTGTATTAAAATGATCTTGCTATGGCTCTTGGGATTAGAAAAAATGACCGTAAGCTCTAAAGTTGTCTGCGATGAGAAGGAAATTAACGTGGGAGTTGACCAAGGTATGCCACTCGACACCGACCTGCTCGAGACCCTTATAATCCTCGTAGTCATTTCTTGACCATGGGATGTAACTGTACTGTACCAGTGCCTTCACCCCACTGCACCCTACCCAAATGAGGTGTGTGATCTTCAGTACCTGAATCACTTGACTGCGGAGTTGAGCTCGACACAAACCCTATGAAAGGGGTTAACTATTTTCAGTTCAGAAAATTATTCTAAATTCAATGACAATTGGGAAGTGTTTACAAGTCAGATTATATTGACACATTCAGTCACTTGGCCCATGATGTTTTTATTTGTTTTTTAAAACGTATTTCTGATGAAGAAGTCGAAATGATTTAATGAAAAATATTTCATATGTGAAAAATAGTGTCTGGTTTAAAATTTTGGTGCATTATTAAACTCGAATTTCAACAAATGGTTATGATAATATAAGAAACATCGCTCTCGCTCTTTTTACAGTACGTGCTTACCCCTCTTGCGACATTGCTCTCCATGTATAGAAGAATTGCAACAAGTGGAGGAAATGAAGAACGACTATTTCATGAGGAAACAATTCTTCGCACTCTGCGCTTTAGCTTCCTTGATCTATTTGTCTACATCTGCACAATTTGTATTTATGTGCTGATAGCGTTAATTCATTTGTTCTTCTTATAAAAGGAGGATTCTTTCTATATGAGAAACGCAACACAACCTCTCAGAGAACTACCTATCAGAAGTAGGTATTGGGACATGCAAATGGAAAAGGTTCTATGTGCAAAATAATGTTGTTTTTTTTGCGAAAAACGTTATCCTAGACACTGCCAATGCTGTGATAATAAGTTTAATTGCCTTCTGTTGGCAATAGATTTACTGTGACTATCTAAATATAGTGTGGGTATATACATATTCGCAGTGAGAGTCTAGTAATAGCATGCCCTCTATAAGCCGTTATTTTCTCGTCAAATTGATACATCATTTAAACACGCATGAATGAAACTCTCTTTTGAAATAGATCAAAGTTTTGTTTAAAAAATGTATGAAGAAGTATTTGGACACACACTTATTGAAATATTTTTAGAAATCAATGTCAATTGTATTACTTTTTCTCCTAGTTGACGGAAAAATGGCCGTAACTTAAAGACGCATCGGCCACACGTTTTCGAGGCTCATTCTGCATCATTGCGGGCCTAACATGTATTAGGCCTCACTCTACAAGGTACTATAATTGGTTTTTATAGCGTTTTTGGAATAATCTCCATGTTTTAGTTATTTGGCGCTTACAACGGTTTCAACAAATCGCTTGAAATTTGGAGGATATTTAATTTTTCTTTAAACACCATTATGTTTAAGACCAATCTAGAAATGTATGATTATTTTTCCATAATTCACCGTATTCAGTTATGGTGATGAATCATTTTCTTGTACCTTGTGTAAAATTACGTCTGTTTTGGGTCGTTTTTCATTTACATGCCTCAATTGTAATGAGGAGATTGATTACAGTGCCGACGGCCCATCTGCGCGCATAACTTCGAGTACTGCTTTATGACGAGAGGTGCAGCTGGAATACTTTTCTAAAAGAATAGACTCATAGACATTCGGATGTCGTTATCGGGCTTTTGCATACGAATCACTCAACGAAATCTATTATCATTATTACACTCACTTTGCACGAGATTATGAATATCAAAATTTACTCTCTTCATTGAGGAGACTTGTGATAGAAACAACATAGAAAGAAAGTTGAATACGTCCGTCTCACTTGTGCACATGGGTCAAAGGCTCACTCATCCTCAACAACCCCCAGTGCCTTCAGAGTTTTCACTAACAGACTTTTCAGAGCAATTTATGTTGCTCTTACTGCTCAGCGAGGATGCATCGTTTGACATAAGGAACAAACTTATCGTCGGACTTCTCTCTCAAATAGATCACCAATTTTTTGCTCTCGAAGTACTCAAGTGCACGCTTAGCAGCAAATGGAAAATGCTACTAGTTTGCTTTTGTATTGAAAAAGGTCCTAATGAAAGCTTTATATGTTCTATTAAGCTTTTTTAATCCTGCACTGTCCAAAAATTGGCAAGAATGACTCAAACGTTTTGTGTTTATGCTACTAGCAGCGCGCTCAGGTAAAGCGTCCACAGTATCATTCGGGCAAAAACACCATAGATGCTGTTTATAATATAAGAATTCTGAAAATCAAATGGAATTTGGCTAAAGTTTCCCGACAAAAAAACCTAATGGGTAATTTGTAACGTGATATTTTAATTCTCATCTACAAGTTTATATTACTTCGAGTTGAAAATATAAATAAAATAGTTCTTTACAATTCAATACTCGTAGTATCTTAATTGTGGAATTAGAATTTTGCTTCTTGACCATAAATTTAATATTAATATTATTGTAATTAAATTATTATATATTTAACGTATGTCATTGTCATTACGAACGTTATTTCCTTTTTTCTCTCACCGAACATACCACTTCAAACAATAATGTTGATAGCATATATATATAATAAATGTTTTACACCCCAACTATTGATGAAAATTTCTATGTTTAAAGTACAATAATTCGTGAACCGTGAAGAAAGAGCTGACGGTTGGATAGCATTGCCCTAAATAAGCTTACATTAAACTTAATATGCAAGTAATTGACATTTAATGTTAAATTGTAATTTGGGGAAAAATGAAAAGTTACAATAAACTTTCTAAAACGCCTAAATTGAAGTCAGCAATAACTTTTAAACAAGTCGTAAGTTTGTATGGGTATGAATCCACAAACAAATATAAGAAAAATGAAATTATAAAATCATTAAAAGAGTGGCCTTCGCATAACGTAAAGTAATTTTGAAAAAAAGCATGTATGCACCTTAGTACAAATAAATCTATGAGTACATTACGAAACTCGCTGTGTGTTTGGAAGAAATAATATCATGAAATACATTAGATGCTTCGTAATGCTTGACGATTCCTATTAAAAAGATTTATGAGTGAAAGTGAAAGAATGATTGTTCTATGTTTTCAATTTTTCTGCTTTATTTGACAATGCATTATACCCTCACTTAGCCACATAGTACATAACATAATGATATGCTCTTTTCTCGTTTGAATGTTTTCCCTCTCTTTTATAAAACTTCAAAACTTGTTCTTTTTGTCTATACTTATTTTATTATATTAATATATTTGTATGTGTTAATGTACAATTCTAACCCACTTTTTTCACAATCATGTTCTTACTTAACTTCTTCGTATTGAACTCTAGTTCATTATTTTTGTGCACATAAAATTTATAACTGTCATTTGAAGTCTTAATCCCGTTTATATTTTCGTATTGTATATTTTCAAGGTTGGTACCCATTTTCTTACACAGACACTCTTTCCTTTGGATTGACATTCATTCTTCAGTTCGTCGCTGCCATGTATATTGTGACCTCGATGAGTTTGCTAATATCTTCTACCTTACTTAAGTGATACACGCTGCATCTCAGTTCAGAATTTTACGGGAATCCTTGTCCCAGTTAAGAGAAACACATATCCGTAACATGAAAACTCCTAGCTATTGAAACTAAAAGTATTTTGATTTTTTCCTGTAAACTTTGTAGATATATAGTACTCAGTCGTCCAAAAATAATTTTTTGGAAAATAAAAGTCAATAGTGTCGCAGGCCGTAAAATATCTATTAAATATATTAAAAATTGTTGCGGTAATTTTTTTAATACTAGTTTTTTTAGTGTGTGAAATGTTAGTGGAACTATTCAATGATGTATTAGACTACTGACATTAGAGACACCTTGAACTGTGCGAACAACTAAATTTCTAGGTATGTACATATTTACAAACGCGTATTGCAGTGTATTGAAAATACACTGCGTCAAAATTAGCGGCGTAATAAATTCATTGCTCCCTCTCGTCTATTTATGCTTTGTATTCTTCAAAATGTATTATAGTGATAAGAAGGTGTGGAGAAGCTCTTATGTATTATCATGTCACTTCAATATTGGGAGATTTCTGTCACAAACCGTTGCTCTGAGATGATCATACAATACTGAGTTGTGAATATTTTGAGAAAATCAAGCAAAAATATCGCACTTCTAGAACTAGTGCCAAGTATACTGACTTATCGATGTGAATTATAGAAGCTGAAAATAAGAAATCGTCAAAGTCTTTAGACCACTCTCACCCTAAATCCCCACCATTTTTCTGAAGATTATTGGTGTGAAATTTATGTATATATTTATCCTTATATCCCTCTTTTATTTGTAATAGGCGATTTTAACAAAACCTTGTTTAAATTATCACCACAATAAACGCATTGAACCAAGGAATTCTTAGGTCTGTAAATATGATGTAAACCGTTTTGTTCTCTTGAGACATCAGTGAGTGTGGTTCGAAACTAAATTTCAAAAAGAAGCATGAAATCAGTATTTCAATATAACTATTATAACTAAGTATACGTACAAATTTTTAACAGAATTTATCTTAATATTTTTATAAATTCTTATTTGATGCATACTGTTCACAAATAACACACAGAAAAGAAGCTTGAAGACTCAGCTCTCGACGCCTCGTCTGCCTCGTTGATTCTGAAGCAGTGTTTTACAAGAATGAGTGGAAGAAGATCACTCCNAGAATTCTTAGGTCTGTAAATATGATGTAAACCGTTTTGTTTTCTTGAGACATCAGTGAGTGTGGTTCGAAACTAAATTTCAAAAGGAAGCATGAAATCAGTATTTCAATATAACTATTATAACTAAGTATACATACAAATTTTCAACAGAATTTATCTTAATATTTTTATAAATTCTTATTTGATGCATACTATCTTATGTATTTAAGTAAGTTAGCTAGTGGTGGATTGTAGGTTCCACACATAATTATCGAGATAGATAAATTCATCCGAATAGAGAAGAGTAATTTTCGAGGTCCTGAGTGTCATAAATAGTATTATGATTCATGAGTAGTAGTATTATTTGTTGTTTACATAGGTGCGGCAAGGTGCGTTCACTCATTTGTATGAAACGGGTATCGTTGAGGGTTATGAAGACCCCGATTCATGGATCCCTGGGAAAGCAAGAGCGCTTGCTAAAGTAATGCACACGCGTCTTGTGGGTTGCATCCAGCAGCTCCAGCAGGCGCTAAAGTACGTATGTGGTCGTGCTTTCATGATATGTTGTTCTAACATGATGTTAAGAAGTATAAAAGACGTATCGTAGATCAGATGCCTGCTTATTCTAATTCCGTGCCGTACATTAGAAAAACGTCTTTGTTTCACTTCTCTGTTAGTTAGCATGAGAGAATCTACGAGGATGAAAATTAATAACCGAAGTGACAGTGAAAATTATTGCTTGTTTAAAAAATGGATTTATCAAAAAGACATACATTTTTGTTTTTCTTATCATAAAGGAACAGTCTGTAAATATTGGTCTGCGTAATTATAAAATTAAATTTTGGCCAAAATTCATGTAAAATTATGTACTATATTATAAAATTATATGGGTATAATTACGAAGGGTTCGACGATGAACTATAAAATAAAACATTCTATAAGTAGAATATACATTGAACAAAAATACGTCGGGTCTGAATAAATTTGATAAACGTTTCAAAAAGTAGTTTGGTAAAAAAATAAACCAATTAATTTTCTCAATCATTTTTGGATCCATATCATGGTGTTGATTTTAGTCCTTTTACTTAATCAATAATATTAAAAAATATCCGGTCCGTCCATGAAATACTTAACGCCACTTGGGGAGTATTTTAAAATCGTTACCCTGGCTTACTGCAGTGTAGATTGTTGTAGGACAAAGTGTTACGGACCAGTAAAAAAGAGTAGAGCTTTTAAGACTACATTTTGTCACAATAATTCAATGGTGTTAAGAGAAAGAGGATGCGACCGAAGTTGTGTCCACCTGCGTGCTTAGAAATCTAAATTGCGATAATAGCATCTGTTATCTGATATCAGGAAAGGGTTAACAAATTACTTTTCTAGTCACTACGACGACGCGTTCTATAGTCTACTGCGTAATAAATGTATCCAGTTATGACGCAGTAGATCTATAATTATTACGTAATAAATCTAGCCAGTTCCTCCCAGGGGAATTACTTTAAGTACGTGTTTGGCGAACACGGGTCCCCAGTGAGTCTGGCATTACTTCTACCTACTTGTGAAAGGCACCATCCTTTCTTTTTCCGACTTTCCTTAGTCACCTCTAGTATTTTCGATCCCGACGCTATTAAAGCTAGGGTATCCTTTATTTTCCCCTCCTTCACTTTCTTCTTCTTTCCCCTGCAGGAGGCTCAGTTTCGACAGAGTATGGGCTTGGCGGACTCACGGCCCCGAGCTGTAGACTGGTACTGCGCCACTAGTTCTCAAACACCGTAAGCTTTGGACATGCTTCAGCGACCACCATTAACACGAAGGTGGAAAGTTGCGTGTTTCGAAGGGCGGAGATCTTGCCTTGATTGGCTGGGTCACGAGGAAGGATTAAACCGCCATAAAAAAACCCTCAACCTCAAGATGTGTTACACGCTGTTTCGAAAAAGCCAATTACGCTTGAAAAGGATCCTGCAGGTAACGGATTAATGAGCACCTGGCATGAGCAGTCAACAGGTGTCTCATGCGCCCGCGCAGTTCTCCAAAAGCGACATTCTGGCTTTGAAGATAGTAATAAATTTTCAGTACGCAGTGGACACCGCTGCTGTTGACACTGCGAGCACGGCTTCTCGCTCGTCGCAAAAGGGGTGGTTCAACTTACGACACCAGAGTGCACCAGTGACCGACCAAGGTCTATNAAGGAAATATTTCAGAATTCCTTTAACAGAACGCGCAACCAGCATGCTCTCTTGACAGTCGAAATGACGATGGCATTCATTTGTTTCGAGGCTGCTTTTTTACTAGAAACGAGGAGTAGGATGAAAATACATATTGTATCTTATAAAATTCGTTTTTTGGTCAATTTTTCATATTGAAACATTTTATTACTATTCACATTATAAATAGTGTGAAATTACCTCTTAATTTCAACTCATAATTGGCAGAGTTTTAAAAAGATTCATGACAATGAAATCTTATTTTTTTAGAAGCTCCAATCAGATTAATTCTCTTCAACAATAAGTAGCGTTCTTAATTTGATTCTTATATTCACTCTTACAAAAACTGCTCCAGGAGACTGCTGCTGGACCGTCTTGAGTTTTCTGACTTCTTGCAGATGTTTGTGTTTTGTGTTGAGAAAGTGGTGCCGAACTAACCGGGATCGAAGCAGGGACCTTTAGATATTGGATGACTCTGCTCTTCAGATTAGTATATGGTAGAATTTATTGAATTATTCAAAATGCTACAATAATTCTGTAACTCACAATTATCCTGTGAAACTAACAAGTGAAAATTATTCATTGTGTATTCTTCTACCTTCTCTGTTGCTAGTAGAGAATTGATTACTCTTACATGTTAGCACCTTAAAACATTTTGTGTGAGGTGTTGATGTTCATAATTCCTTGTGTTTGTATAAATATTGAATAGAGTATTGATTGTCACTCAGATGGATACCATGTCAATTTGAATTGTTTTTAGCAGTCTTACTAGTGCATGTTATTACTACATGTGATAACTCTTATACTCTTACAGGTTTTTTAATATAAGAAACAAGCCTCTAAAAATTGACGTTAGCAGGCACCTTAAGAATAAATTTCTCTTAACAAGCTACAATCAAGTTAGAATACATTGAAATCTGGTTGAGAAGTGTTGAAAAGTGTTATGTTCATTGTTTCTTGTCTTGAAGGTATCTAAACCATTTATTTTCATCCGGTTGTAAGTCATTATGCCAAAATCACAGAAAAATTTTGAATTGAAGTTATTATATATTCAAAAATCACTTCACAAGCTGGCATCATTTCTTGACGAAGGTGAAGTGTCTTTAAATCAAGCCTAGAACAGACTAACTCATTTAGAAACGGTCTGGGTTGAATTAAGTAAGCTGATGGAGGAATCAGATGTTATATTGAACCAAGAATTGTTATCTGAACTAGAAGATTTGTATCTTAACACAAAGGATAACATTACCTCGCTTTAAAAAAAATTCTAAAAACAATAGCTCTGTTAACTCCCAAGAATCACCACAACAAAATGTTTCACCTAACGGTTTAATCAGACTTGCTCCAATTTCAATACCAGTTTTCTCCGGTCGGCTAGAAAATTTGACTGGGTTTTTAAATTTGTTTTTAGATTTAATTGTGAGAAACAAGGGCTTAACGGATGTGCCAAACATGCATTTTTTTATTTCATCGTTAAGAGGGGATGCACTATGGTTATTGAAAAATTATGACATATCTGACCATAACTTTAGCTTATGATGGAAAAAACTTATTAAAACATATCATGACATTAACAATATAGCTATGAAACATTGTTCAGAAATGATCAAAATGCCCGCGTTGAAATCTAAGGGTGTTAATGATATGAAAAATTTCATTTCAGAGTTTTCTTCCCATATCGATGAAATAAACTCATTTCAATTAGACTCAGGCTTGGGAAATATATTAATGCAAACTATTCTGTTAGAAAAAATGGATTTGGGAACGAGAATAGCTTGGTTTATGAAATTCCCCTCTGGTTCAAATTACATAAAACTCTTGATAAAATTTCTTGAAAAACGTGTTAAGGTATTGGAAACGTCATTGGATTCTTCAGTATTTCATGTAGACAGTCAACAAAAGCGCGGGTCAAGGGAGAATATTGACAGAAAGCAGGTAGTTTACCATGAGATTAATACGACGAATCATAAGTTTCCTTCGAAATGCTTCTTATGTTCAGATACGTTTCATAGATTATACAAATGTTCCAAGTTTTTAAACTTATCTCCAAGGGAAAGAAAAAACTGCGTAAGAAATAACAATTATTGCTTTAATTGTTTAGCTCCATTTACAAAAGATCAAATGTGTTTAAGCTAATTTGCTCTAATGAAAAAGGAAGAGACTATCTCCTCAATTCCAATCACTGTGCCCTGAGAATACCCTGTCATGTTTGAAGCTACAGGGGTATCAACCGTGCCAATGTTGGGTACAGATAAAAATAAACAATTATAANTGGGTACAGATAAAAGTAAACAATTATAAATTATAACAAACAATAAAAAGTCTGCCTTACGATAATCTGTTTTGTAAATAAGTTATTATTAGTAGTAAAATAATCTACACGTCATAATGTTTTAAAGGAACGTATATTTTTCAGTTTTAACGAGAGTAAAATAATATATTAGGTGGGAGAATTAAAACTCGTATCAACTTCCTGTTATAAAATCAAATAATATATGAAACATTACAGAACATGATGCATATACTTATGATGCAGAAGAAAGTTTTTAACGATGGGTTTGACGATGTGGAATCCAGAGACACATATCTTGTGTACTGAATTTTACAAATCTATTGTGATGTCTTGGCTACCGGGTGTGTGGAACATCATGAGTTGAAGAGCCAATGTTCCAACTGCCATTCTGCTCTCTTCTTTAGGACTAATGCATGTTGTATTTTAGAGAAAAAGTCTTAAAAGTTAGCAGTCAAAACATTGGTTCTGCAATTTTTGACTCGGCAGACACCTGAAGCCAAGACATTAATGCAGGCCGCGGAAGACTTAATGCCGGACGGTTATACGAAGGTGCAGCTTTAATATTTGTAGTAAGTTATGCAAAGAGATAACTGGATTATTTTACAATTGTATTCCTACAGACCAAATTTAATTAATATTTTTTACCGATAATGAATTTAATTTCAGAACAAACATAAAAAGGATTGATTTCACTTGCTATTTGCTCAAAATACCTTTTTTTTGGATGAGGAGAAGGGTTTCTGTGCCACTTTGCACTATGGCGTTTGGTTTCTGGGTCATATTTAAACACCCACATGTCGCCTCTACTTATCACATTGTACAGAAAATTCGGTTGGATCTGTACACGTCCACAGCAAACCGTTAGGCGATGCTCCTTTTGATCACCTATCAAGATTTTGGACACCAACTTCGCGCGGACGTTTTACATGTTCAAATAATCCCTCACGATTGTATGCCCGCTATATTTTCTAAGATGTAACTCCTGAGAAATCAGACGTACATGTAACCGAGGGTCAGAGTCCAAAAGGTTACGTACTTTCGTCATATTTTCATTGGATACTGAAACCGTTCGTCCTGCTCGTTCTTCGTCTTGAACGTCTTTTTGACCCTCCCTAAATTTTTATGCCACTTAAACACTTTTGTCGTGTTTATGACTTCATCTCCATAAGCCAACTGAAGCATTTTAATCGTCTTAGTAGCGGTTTTGCCGAGTTTGACCCAAAACTTGATGTTGTAACGCTGTTCGAGATTTCGCTGCATCTTGATCCGTGACAAGAGACTACAAAACTGACTCGCTGCACCAGCGATCCAAACACTCCGGAGGCTCGGTAGGAACCAAGGCGTAAAATCTTCAATAAGACTATTCTGTAAAACATTTACGCCATCTACTTCGCTCTATCCGGCAGGAAAAGTAATTCAATGACATCACGTAAACGCCAGGCGATTCTTTGAAAATGGGGCATTCAACTCGAGATTTTAAATCATTAAATTTCATAGAATTTACAATTTTTGCTATCAACCAAAAAAGTTACAAAACAAACTGCATTTAAAATTGAAAGCATTAAATTGCTAATAAGGCCTGAACCAACATATAATAATTGAAATTAATGAGTAAATGGAATGAATGGTAATAAAATTACACAGACACATGACATTTTATTAAAAGCACGAATTTATTATAAAAATATTATTATTTCCTGGAAAGATTTGCTTAAAAGATTAAATTTATCTTCGACAATAGATAAAATTAATTAATATGGTATGGATAAGGAAACTGAACGCCTTTTAAGTTATTATTTCAAAGAATCGTAGATGTGATTCTGTTTTTGGCATGCAACAATCTTCCGTGAGAAGATAGCGTCTCCTAATAATGGAAATTTTCTATGCTTAATTGAAATATTAAGTAAATATGACTCTGTGTTGATGGATCATTTAACAGTTTTTGTTTATTTTATTATGGTTTATTAATAAAGCTTTCATAATTTGGTTACAATTAATAGTTTCATTTTATTAACTAGATACATTTTATGTTTCTTAGATCACAATTTTTTATAAATATATTTAACACTTTAAAAATCCTATTAGTGGTGCGCGGAATTTAAATTATGAATTTACTGGTCCGTGAGGTCAAAAAGTTTGGCGACCGCTGCTCTAGGTTATATGAACCTTTATTATTACAAGTTGTTTTCCCGAACAACTAACTGTTACAAGTTTCGACACTCGCAACTTGTAATAATTTTATGAAGACTACCGCAGCAGCCTAACGAACATCTGGTCTCCGCGACCTTGTCTAGCCTGGTCACATCTCAACCGGTGGACTTTACTCCCACATAACAAGTCCGCGAGTATCTTCACTCCTCCCAATATATACTGCAGAGGAAGTCACGTGATCAGCAAATAACCATGCCTTCGCCACCACACCTTGCAAGTACTCTTTTGTTCACCCCTTTTGACTTCTAGGAAAACAGCGCCGTCGATCCAAGCTAGCTGCCCGCGCGCGCCCTTTGCAGAGTGGCTCATTGTTCTCCATCCGGTGACGTACTCCATTCACAAAATCTTAAAATTCTTCTTTTTGAGGTACACAGAAATTCCAGTGGATCTTTCATGGGTCAACGTCGCAAGCCGCATTCTCCGAAAACAACTGTACCTTCCTTAGAAGTGAAAGGTATACGTTCAAACAATACCTCAATAACTGAAGAGGCTTAGGG
>NNCF01126122.1:48070-72958 GCA_002313205.1 Laupala kohalensis
CATATTATCCTGATAGGATAAATTAACTCAAGCCATAGCAAATTCCTCTAAATCATGTCTAAGATACATTTCCTCTGGAAAATGCTCCGGACAAACTATGTACTTCTTTACATCAGTATTGGAATTTTTCTGCAATTAACGTAAAAATTAATTGCAAAATTTCTATGACAATTATAATAAATATGATTAGACTCAACAACGAAAATTGAGAAAGAAATTGTGTTATTAACTTACCACAAAGAATCAGCAAACTAATTTTGGGCAACAAGTATTTGCTTTCTGACTTGGCATTCTTTCCCGAAGTATAATTCATAAACACAGATACACATAAATAAACACAAACTAGAATTAAGGTACGAACAGGGCACAAATATTTAATTTTCGCCACCATGCCGCCTTCAAGACGCTCCAACAGCTGACATAAGACCTAACGTCGATTCTCAGGACGAACTCATTTTCAACTCTACTGCGCAGGCCACCGTATCGCTACCTACATCGAACTCGCAACTAACGATTTGTCATACGTGTTAATGCCTCCTTGGTGCTACTTCAGATCTTTTGCACCTGATTTTTGCCATTTTGTGTGGCGGAGCAAATTCTGCGAGCCCTTCGGAAGAATCTTCGACGGGATTAGGACTTTCCCGATCGCTGCTGAGGGTTGTTGCCACTTAGTATTGTCTCCACCAATCAGGGAAAATCTACTATTGCCAGCTTTTGCGCGTGGTAGAACATACCCACTCGCATTGCCGCTCAAATATTTTTTTCCAAATTTTATTATTTAAAGACATTTTTTTAGTTTCGTTCTATGCACAAAACAAAAAACCTATTAAATTTGTTGTTGGTTGCTTTTTTATTCTTAAATTACTCTTTAAAATTAAAGTGCTTTAACACGTCTATTTTAATAACTTTTTTGATAATTTAGGTTAACCATTGTAGATCCCATTTTAATAATAATCTAGCTTTAAGAGAAAAGACTAAAATTTTTTAAATTTAATAACGCATTTACTATGTTCACAATCACGTCCAACGACCGACTAAAATGTTGGGATCCCGACTGGGAAACAGCTTTCCGATGCTATTCCAGTCTCGGAAGCGACTCCGAGAAACATAGCAGAAGAGAAGCCTTCGGATACACAATACAGTTTTGTGCTTCACACTCAGAAAGTGTCGTCACACCCTGCGTCAAGCCCATTTTAATCGTCTCAGTACGAAACAAAGGTTGATGATGTAACGCTGTTCTAGATTTTGCTGTATCGTTATCCGTGACGCGAGACTTTAATAGAGACTCGCTGCACAAGCGATCCACACACTCCGGAGGCACGGTGGCAACGAAGAGGTACAAACTCCAATACGACCCTTCGATGACAAATTTACGCCATCTACTTCGCTCTCGCAGGTAGGGGATCTAATTCAATGACGTCACGTAAACGCATGGCGCTTCTTTCAAAATGGGGCATTCAACGAGAGATTTTAATTCTTTAAATTTGTATTGAATGTACATTTTTGCTATAAATCAAGGAAGTGAGAAAACAAACTGCAGTTAAAATTGAAAGCATCAAATCGCTATTAAGTTCTCAACCAACATTTATTAATTGCAATTAATGAGTAAATGGAATAAATGATAATAAAATTACACAAACACATGACGTTTTATTGAAAGCAAGCATTTATTATAAAAATATTAATTAGGGATACAGAAAGGACACACACAATAGTTCCAGGATGGTGAACAGAAAAAAAATTTAGCTATTGCAAATAAAATCCATTATGAATTGTGGTAATGTACTGATTCATCTCAGATATTTGGCTTCAAATATTCGTGAGCGACGTCGCCAGCCAATAAAAATTTATTCCGCCCTGGTTGTCAGAGCGTATGGCTACGTAAAGTGAACCCTACCCCCACTCTTCAAAAAGCTTATCTCACGAAAGGAACAAGTGGAAAAATTCTCAGTCCTCACTTATACTCACTTATTTAGTCAAGTACGAGAAGGAGGGACTTTTCTAGAAGAACACGGGTTGAGAAGTGGTTGTTCTCAGTCTGTTAGGAGAACGCGAGATATTAACTTCTCAATACCAGAGTATGTGATACTATTGGGAAAATAGTTGCGAGAACAACTCGTGGTATATTGAACTTTCTTTCGAGTAGAGACTATGAATCGTTAGAATGTCATATGTTATATATGTTGTTCGGGAATATGAAATGAAGAAACTTTATTTCATCATTCTTCATAATTACTGAGGGTCAGTAGTATCTGGGCATCATTAGTATGAACGGTTTCCGAAGAAGTCCGAATATCCTGGTGCGAGGTCAACGCTTCGACATCAAGACGTAAAGGTATTATGAAGGATTGTAGTACGAGCGAATATTATAACTAGAGTTGAGGATGTTTGTAAAGAATAAGATTTCTAATTTGCAAAGTGCTAATTATTGGTCAATGTAAGGGTTGTGTTGCCAATATAGTAATTGTGTTTTTGTAATAAATTGTTGTTTGTTGTTCCAAATGACTTTTGATCACTTCCATTAATTTATTTTAAGCCTGTAAGTGTAAAAATAATCATTCAGGTGTATGGAATTTTGTATTTATCAAGTTTGTATTTATCACGAGTATAAGGATAATAATAAATGCTCCATATCACAGCATTTAGGAGCTAGGAGTGTGAGCGATCGACTTGCTGATCGTAATATGAGCTAGTACGGAGGAGCACTCGAGTAAGGCAGGTCAGTTCGGGGCACAGTACACAAAAATGCCTATACTGAGAACATTTATGTAATAGTTCTATTACAATTCAAATCTACTGGCGAGTACAGAGGTAATAGAAACAACACGGCCAAGATCTATTACAGAAGAAAATGTACTTTATGAGCATTCACAAAAACCATACTAAATACTCGTAGTATCTTTATAAGTAGTAATATCATTCTTCTTTTTTACTATATATTTATTATTAATATTATAAAATATTACATTAATGAAATGATTTCATATTGTGATGTATGTCATGTTCATTCCGAACTCTATTTCCTTTTTTCTCTCACCGGATATACCGCTTCAAATATTAATTTTGATAGCATATATTAATAATATAAAGTGTTACACCTCAACGTTTTATGAAAAATTCGATGTAAAACGTACAATAATTAGCGAACAGTAGACAAAGTGCTGCCGGTATCACTGCCCTAACAAAACAAATATTTTACTTAATATGCAAGTATTTGGTATTTAATGTTAAATATTCATTTAAGGAAAAATGAGAAGCTAGAATAAACCTTCTAAAACACCTAAACTGAAGTCAGCAATATCTTTTAAACAGGTCGTAAGTGTGTATGGGTATGAATCTAGAAACATATATAAGAAAAAAAAATTACTAAAATAGTGGCCTTCACATAACTTAAAGGAATTTTTGAATAATCATGTATGCACCTTAGTACGAATAAATCTATGAGTACATTACAAAACTCGCTGTATGTTTGGCAGAAAGAATATCATAAGATACATTAGATCCTTCGTAATGCTTGAAGATTCATATTACAAAGATTCATGAGTGAAAGTGAATGAATGATTGTTTAATGTTTTCAATTTTTTTGCTTCAATTGACAGTGCTCAATACATGCACGTTGCCTCTTATTATGGAACATAATGATATGCTGTTTTCTCGTTTTAATGTTTTTCCTTTTAATTTATAAAACTTCAAAACATTTTCTCTGTGTCAATAGTTATTTTATTATATTAATTTTTTGTATGTGTTAGTGTTTTAATGGATAATGTATGTATTTAATTGGTTAAATGTCAGAAAAAACGTATGCGTTTAAAAAAACATTTTCATTTCATCCATAAAGTACAAATCTAACCCATTTATTTTACAACTATGTTTTTACTTACTTTACTTCTTTTTATTGGACCCTGGTCCACTATTTTGGTACACATAGGAAAAATTTTAACTCTCATTTGAAGTCTTAATCTCGTGAATATTTTACCAATGTATTTTTTCTAGGTTGGTACCCATCTGCTTTCACAGACACTTTCTCCTTTGGATTCGCTTTCAAACTTCAGTCCCTCGCTTTCTTATATGTTGTGACATCAATATATTTGGCTAATGTCTTCTACTTTAATTTATTGATACACGCTTCTTCTCAATTCCGAATTTTACGAGAAACCTTGTCGCAGGTAAGAGAAAGACGTATCTGTTATATGAACACTCCTAGCTATTTAAACTAAATAAAGATATTTTAATTTTTTTTCCTGTAAACTATGTAGATATAAAGTACTCAGTGGTTAATATTAATTTCTTGGAAAATAAAAGTAAATAGAGTAACGAGCTGTTATATTTCTATTAAATATGTTAAAATTAGTTACGTTTTTTTTTTTAAACACACTTTTAAAATTTTAGAGTATCAAATGTGAGTGGGACCATTTAATGATGTATTAGACTACTTGTTGTTGAGACATCAGTGAGTGGGTTAAGAAACTAAATTCCAAGCAGAAGCATGAAATCCATATTTCAATATAACTATAAAAAATTAGAACACAAATACTTTTTTAACAGAATTTTTATCAACATTTTTATCATTTTTTTTATTTCACACATACTATCTTACGTAACTAAATGGATTAGCTGGTAGTAGATTGAAAAATCCGCACAGCATTATCGAGATAGATAAGTTCATTAGAATAGAAAAAAAAAATTTCGAGCTACTGAGTGACATTAGTAGTATTTTATTTCATGAGTAGTAGTATTCTTTGTTGTTTACATAGGAGCGGTAACGTGTCTTCAATCATTTGTACGAAACGGGTATCGTTGAGGGTTATGAAGACCCTGATTCACTGACCCCTGGGAAATCAAGAGCTCTTGCCAAAGCAATGCACAGACGTCTTGTGGGTTGCACACAGGATCACAAGCAGGCGCTAAAGTGCGTATGAGGTTGTGCTTTAATATCACGACAGATTTGTTATACTAAAATAAAGAAAACTTTCTCATATCCTTTTTTCTGTCTGAAAAATTAACAAAAATTTCTATATTGAAAGGGTTTCTTGCATGGTCCTATGTTTTTTGTCGTGCTTTAGTATCCTATTCGAATCTTTAATAATAACTACCATTAAAATACTAAAAACCGTCTCCAATTTGCAAATTCAGACGTTTGGTTTTTGGAGTAGGTTAGCTAGTAAGGATTTATAATCCATTTTCAATGATAAACAAATTATTGAAATAATAGCTGATTACCCGGCGTTTCTTGGGACATTTCTTAGACAAATCTTCCTTTACCGCGGAAATTAAAATCTTCCTATATTGCAAAATTAAAATAAATTTATCTGGTTTTACTTATTTTTAAAACCATGTTTGATATCCTAATTTTGTCAAATTCATAAGTATACATATTTAATACAAAAAATGTCTGTACACATTACACCATCCCTGTGCGGGAACCGTGCGTGTCGAATTTCCGCTTTCGTGATGAGACCAGGCTGCATCAAATCATTAATATTCTTAAAAAATCCAAAATTTCGTGAAAATTCCACGACTTAAAATCTTTTAGTATCATAGTTAAATATGAAAATCAAATAATACATTAAATTTGATTAATGATTTTTTTCTTTTTATTTACAATTCTATTTTTAATAACATTTTATTAATAAATTACTTTAAATTTTGTAGAAAGACTTATGCTGTCGCGGAGTTTTTTGTAGAACTCTTTGATAAAACTAATGTTGCCATTTAAAGTTGTCATCTGTCTCTAACCGTTTAGACAGCGTATGCAAATATAACTCTTTCTTCTGATTATATTACAATTTATTGTCAAAAACTATTTTTACATTTGTTATGACACATTTTAGAATACAAAATAGCTTATGTTAATCCTGGACATCTAATCTACTACCTCGTCTTCTTTCATCGTGATCGGTTTAGTGGTTTAGTCGCAATCACGTAGCGAACAGACAGACACAATTTCGTAGTACGCATTTGCACATTATTACAGATTATCCATGGGAACTCAAATAAAACACGAATTAATTTTCTTATTTAATATTTAAATAAAATTGAATAGAATAGTGTGACAGAAAATCCCGAATTGTTGCTGCTTGCAAAACGCACCGAATTAGGAATTCGCATCTGCACATGCGCCGGACACTTCGAAACAGTTAACAACAAAACAGGATTCCTCTCCGGTGACTTAGGTGGTAATATTCTTGATCATCAACATGTCATCCAAGGTTAAATTTCCGGTGCGTCCAGAAAGTTTGGAAACATTTCACATTAATGTCAATGTTCATATAGATTTGACTACTGAAAAACGAACCCACCTCTTATCCACAACGTACTGTTCTAAGTATAATATTCGTGTTCTTGTTGGTGTACCCATAGAATACAATCGGTCCACCAACTGGCGTCGTTTTGTATTGATATAATGATAATGACTGCAGGTATTAATTTACACTGATAAAACAAACAATTTTTGTGGCTCAGGAAATCTTTATTGGAAAACAACGGAAGTAAGAAACATTCGCTCTGCTGCTATCCAACTGTTATCGTTAAATTCATTATAAATCTTTAAATTTATGTAGTGTTCTTAAAATTAGAAACTTATCTGAATATAATATAAATGGTGTAAAAATGAAGAGCTGCTAATCATTACGCGATGCCCTCAGTGATGAGATACTACGTGCTGCCGTCTCACGATCTATAATAATATCTACAAAAATATTCCATCTTTTTTAGACTTGTATTCTTGTTTAACATATTTTTAAACACAACGTTTTGACTGTGGGCACAGTTCTCATTAGGTGCATAACCAGTCACAAATTAAAATACACAACGAATATTTCACAAAGGTCTGGAAAATAATGAATTTTTTATTGAAGAAGTAATCAGACGAACTATTTTCTATAATATAGTAATACGACTTTTAACGTTGTCGGATAATTATTTTTTTAAAAGTTCAAATAAGTTTTGTCTGACGAAAAAAAAATCTCATATAAAAACTTTATTTTTTGTCTTCTAATTAAATATGAATCCGGGATTCTTAAATAAATAAAAGATGAATAGAATAATTGTATTATAATGCCCTTGCTATAGCTTTTGGGATTACAAAGAATGACAGTAAGCTCTAAATTTGTCTGCGAAGAGAATGACATTAATGCAGGAGCTGACTATGTTATGCCACTCGACACTGACCTCCCGCCAGACCCTTATAATCCTCGTAGTCATTTCTTGAGCATGGCACCATACCCGTGCCTGCACCCTACCCAAATGAGGATAGTCATCTTCAGTACTTGAATCATTTGACTGCGTAGTTGAGCTCGGCACAAACCCTATGAAAGAGGTTCACTATTTTCAGTTCAGCATATTATTCTAAATTCAATGTCAATTGAAAAGAATTTACAAGTCAGATTGTATTGACACATTCAGTCACTTGGCCCATGATGTTTTTAATTTGTTTTTAAATCGTTTTTCTTATGACGATTGAAGAGGTCAAACCATTTAATGAAAAATAGTGTCTGGTTTAAAATCTTGTATAATTTAACTCGAATTTCAACAAATAAATATGTTAATATTAGAAATATAGCTCTCGCTCTTTTTCCAGTACGTGCTCACCCTTCTTGGGACGTTGCGCTCTTTGTGGAGAAGAGTTGCAACAAGCGGAGGAAATGAAGAACGACTATTGCAAGAGGAAACAATTCTTCGCATTCGGCGCCTCAGCTTCCTTTATATTTCCCTCTTCATGTAAAAATGGAAAAGGTTTGATTGCAACAAAATATTTTTTCGCGAAAAAATTTGTTCTTGACTCTGCCAATGCTGTGGTAATCAATTTAGTTGCTTCTGTTTGCAGTTTAATCGTTGTGACTATCTTAAAGTAGTGTGAGCATATACTCGTACATCGTCGCGGAGTAAGTCTAGTAATAGTGTGGCCGATCATCGCGAGCCGCCATTTTCTCGTCAAATTGATACATTATGTAAAATTAAATAAATAAAACTCTCTTTCAAAACATGTCGAAGTTTTGTTTAGACAATGTATGAAAAAGTATTTGGACACAGATATATTGCAATATATTTAGAAATCATTATGAATTTAATTATTTTAGTTTACGGAAAAATTTCCGAAACCAAAACACGCATCGGCCACACGTTTCCAAAGCTCGCTCTGCATCATCGCGAGCCTAACATGTATTATGAATTAATAGTCGAGCAAATGGATATTATAAAATAATTTTCTTGAATAATTAATCGCAACACCTCGCAAAATGATTGTTATCTGGTGTGAAACATACTATCATTGGTTTTTACAGCGTTTTTGAAACAATCTCCATGTTTTATTTATTTGACGCTTACAACAGTTTCAACACATCGCTTTCAATTTAGAGGAAATTTAATATTTCCTTAAACACCATTAGGTTCAACATCAATCAAATAGTTTTTTTTTTTTTTTTTTTTTTTTTTCATAATTTACCGTATTCAATTATGGTGTTTAATTTTTGTGTGTGTGTGTCTTCTGTAAAATTACGTCTGTATTGGCTCTTTTTTCATTTACATGCCTCATTTGTAATGAGGTGATTGAGTACAGTGCCGACGACCCATCTGCGCGCATATCATTGAGTACAGCTTTAGGACGAGAGGGGTAGTGGGAGAACTTTTCTAAAAGAATAGACTCATTTTCGGATGTCGTTATCGGGCTCATTACGTATAAATCACTGAATGAAATCTTTTATCATTATGACTTTCTCATTTTTCACGAGACTATCAATAACAAAATTTATTTTCTTCATTCAGGAATCTCCAGAATGAGACAACAAAGTAAGAAAGTTCAATAAGTACGTCTCAGTTCTGCGCATTGGTCAAAGGCTCACTTACCCTCAACAACTCCAGTGCCTTCAGACATTGCGCTAACCGACTTTTCAGAGCAAGTCATGTTGCTCTTAGTGCTCAGCGAGGATGCATCGTTCGACAGAAGGAACAACCTTATCGTCGCACTTCTCTCTCAAAGAGTTCAATTTTTTTGCGCCCGAGGTACACAAGTGCACTATTAGCAGCAAGTGGAAAACGCTACTACTTTGCTCTTGTATTGAAAGAGGTCTTAATGAAAGCTTCATATGTTGTATTAAGCTTTTTTAAGCTGCACTGACCAAAAAGCGGTAAGAATGACTCAAACTTTTTTGTTTGGGCTACTAGCAGCGCACTCAGATAGAGCGTCCACAGTATCATTCGGGCAAAAACACCTGAGATGCTGTTTCTAATCTGAAATACTTAAAATCGGATGGGGTTTGGCAAAAGTAGGAGAAAAAAACCTAATGGGTTATTTTTAACGAGATATATTAATTCTTATCTACAATTTTATATTAATTCGATTTTAAAAAAATTAATAGAATATTTCTTTACTTTTAACTATTCGTAGTATTTTAATAAGTAGTAATATAATTTTGCTTTTGAATAAAAATTTATTATTATTATTATTTAATATTACTACAATGAATTGATTTTATATTGTAATGTATGTCATGTCATTCCGAGCACTATTTCCTTTTTTGTCCCACCGGACATACCACTTCAAATAATAATACGATAGCGATAATTATTATTAATTCAATGTTTTACACCCCAACGATTAATGAACAAATTCTATGTATTACGTACTATAACCCGCGAACCGTGGAGAAAGGACTGGCGATTGGATAGCACTGCCCTAACTAAATAATTTTATTATTATGTAATTAATTGGTATGTAATGTTAAATATTCATTTGGGGAAAAATGAGAAGCTAGAATAAACCCTTTAAAACACCTGAACTGAAGGCAGCAATCCCTTTTAAACGAGTCGTCGGTTTATATGGGTATGAATCCACAAACAAATATAAGAAAAAAGAAATTATAAAATCGATTAAAAAACGGCCTTCGCATAATTTAAAGAAATTTTGAAATAAGCACGTACGAATAAATCTATGAGTACATTACGAAATTCCCTGTATGTTTAGCAGAAAAAATATCATGAGATACAATATATCCTTCTTAATGCTTAAAGATTCCTATTACAAAGATTTATAAGTGAAAGTGAAAGAATGATTGTTCTATGTTTTCAATTTTTCTGCTTCATTTGACAATGCTTTATACCCTCAGTTGGTCTCATATTATAGATCATAATGATAAGCTCTTTTCTCGTTTAAAATTTTTCCCTATATTTTATAGAACTTCAAAAACATTTTTCTGTGTCTATATTTATTTTATTATTTTAATTTTTTTGTATGTGTTAATGTACAATTCTAACCCACGTATTTCACAACTGTGTTCTTACTCACTTTACCGCTTTTTATTGAACCCTTGTCCACTATTTTGGTGCACATATGAAAGTTTATAACTCTCATTTGAAGTCTTATTCCTGTGTAAATTTTACCAATGTATTTTCCCAGGTTGGTACCCAACTGCATTCTCAGACACTCTTTCATTTGGATTGGCATTCATTCTTCACATTAGTGATACAAGCTGCTTCTCAGTTTTGAATTTTACATGAATCCTTGTCGCAGGTAAGAGAAAGACATATCTGTTACATGAAAACTCCTAGCTGTTTAAACTTAAAGTATTTTGAATTTTTCCCGTAAACAGTGTAGATATTTAGTACTCAGTGGTTAATAATTAACTCCTTGGAAAATAAAAGTCAATAGTGTCACAAGCTGTAAAATATCTATTCAGTGTTACTATTTGTAATGAGAAATTTTTTTTTAATACTCCTTTAATTATTTAGTCTGTCAAATGTGAGTGGAACTATTCAACGATGTATTAGACTACTAAAATTAGAGACACCTGGTACTGTGTGAACTGAAAACTACATTTCTGGGTACATACATATTCACAAACGCATATTTTAATGTATTGAAAATTCAATTCGCGTCTAAATTAGCGGCACAGTAAATTCATCGCTCCCTGTCACCTATTATGCTTTATATGCTTTAAAATGTAAATAAAGTGAAATTAGGAATGAGAACGCTCCCATGTATTATTAAGTCACATATATTGGGCGATTTCTGTCACAAACCGTCGCTCTGAGATGCTCATACAATGCCGAGTGGTGAGTATTTCGAGAAAATCAAGCAAAAATATCGCACTTTAAGAGCTAGTGTCACGTATACTAACTTAATAATGTGCACTATAGAAGCTTAAAATAAGAAGTCGACCAAATCTGAAGACCTCTCTCACCCGATATACCCACTCTGAATATTGTTGGTGTAAAATTTATGTTTATTATTATCCTTATTTCCCTCTTTTATCTTTACTAGGTGATTTTAACAAAACCTTGTTTGAATTCACACCACACAAAACGCATTGGAGCAAGCAATTCACAGGTTTGAAAATACTTTGTAAACCGTTTTCTTGTCTTGTGACATCAGTGAGTGGGTTAAGAATCTAAATTACAAGAAGAAGCAAGAAGTCACTATTTGAATAAAACTATGAAAACTAAGTACACATACACATTTTTCAACAGCTTTTATCTCAACATTTTTATCATTTTTTTTGACACATATTGTCTTATGTAACTAACTGGCTGGAAGTAGATTGAATGTTCCATACAGCATTATCGAGATAGATAAGTTCATCAGAATAGAGAAGAGAAATTTTCGTGGTACTGGGTTTCATAATTAGTTTTTTGATTCATGAGTACTAATTTTCTTTGTTGTTTACATAGGTGCGGCAACGTGCCTTGACTCATTTCTACGAAACCGTTATCGTTGAGGGTCTTGAAGACCCTAATTCATTGACCCCTGGGAAAGCAAGAGCGCTTGCTATAGCAATGTATACGCGTCTTGTGTATTGCATCCAGCACCATCAGAAGGCGCTAAAGTACGTATGTGTTCCTGCTTTCATATAACGACAGTTTTGTTATTCTAAAATGAAGACAAGAGCGGAAAAGATGTATCGTCGATCAGATGCCTGCTTATTTTAATTCCGTGCCGAACATTAGAGAAACCTCTTTGTTTCACTTCTTCTGCGTAATAAATGTAGTAGCGCCAAAGTAAATTTCGGGAGATAAAGTAAAATATCTTAGTTTTTATTGTATAAAAAATTAATATTGAGAAATTAGAATAGAGGTGCAAAAATATTTTACACACTTTCTCATATACGTTTTTCCGTCTGCAAAATTAACAAAAATTTCTATATTGAAAGTGTAACTTCTGGCATGGTCCTATGTTTTTTGTCGTCTTTTAGTATCCTATTCGAATCTTTAATAATAACTACCATTAATATACTAAAAACCGTCTCCTATTTGCAAATTCAGTCGTTTGGTTTTTGGAGTAGGTTGGCTAGTAAGGATTTATAATACATTTTAAATGATAACCAAATTATTGAAATAATAACTGAATACTCGGCGTTTCTTGGGACATTTCTTAGACAAATCTTCCTTTACCGCGGAAAATTAAAATCTTCCAATATTGCAAAATTAAAATAATTTTATCTGGTTTTACTTATTTTTAAAACCATGTATGGCATTCTATTTTGTCAAATTCTTAAGTATACATATTTAATACAAAAAACGTCTGTACACATTACACCATCCCTGTGCGGGAACCGTGCGTGTCGAATTTCCGCTTTCGTGATGAGACCAGGCTGCATCAAATCATTAATATTCTTAAAAAATCCAAAATTTCGTGAAAATTCCACGACTTAAAATCTTTTAGTATCATAGTTAAATATGAAAATCAAATAATACATTAAATTTGATTAATGATTTTTTTCTTTTTATTTACAATTCTATTTTTAATAACATTTTATTGATAATTTAGATTAACTTTTGATAATAAACATATGCTGTCGCGGAGTTTTTTGTAGAACTCTTTGATAAAACTAATGTTGCCATTTAAAGTTGTCATCTGTCTCTAACCGTTTAGACAGCGTATGCAAATGTAACTCTTTCTTCTGATTATATTACAATTTATTGTCAAAAACTATTTTTATGTTAATCCTGGTCATCTAATGTACCACTCCGCCAACTTTCATCATGATCGGTTCAGTAATTTAGTCGCAATCTCGTGGCAAAGGGACAGACACAATTTCGTGGCACGCATTTTTAAATAGTTACTGATTGTCCATGGAAACTCAAAGCAAACACATATTAATTTTCTTATTTAATTTTAAAATAAAGTTGGAAAGAACGTTCTCAGCGGATATGGAATCATTTGTGCGAGTAACAACGCTGACAGAACTAGAGTTCACTTGTTGGCTGGATGTATTTTATCGTCAGCATTGCTACTCGCACAAATATTTCCACATCGGCTTAGAATATTTCTCATGAATTCCCTTTTACAGAATTCCATTTATTTATAACGTTTGACATTAACCTTTTGCCCCAAAACCTCCCCTTTGCGTCAGGACCTTGAATAAAATACGTAACAACGAGTAGACGCGAATTAAAAAAATTACCACATACGAGTATATGAGAAAAAAATAAATTAAAACTAACTTTTTTGTCGGGCTCGAAGTCGCAAAATTAGCTTATTTGGAGAATGGAAGTAAAAGGTGGAAAAATTAAATTAAATTTGTCTAAGGTATTCATATAGTTCAAGTGTTTGAAATGTTATCTAAATTTAAGGAAAATGCAAAATAGAAGATTTTAACAGATTGATTATATGGATCGTAAGATTCCCTTGGAAGAAAAATAGATTGAGATTTTCAGAAAAAAACTGAAAATAATATTTATTTGATAAATATAAATGATTTTTTCAATAACTTATATAAATTTATTGTTTCTGATTAATTGCAAACAAACAAATAGTTGATAAAATCTAAATTTTCGTCAATATATTAAACAATCCTGGTTATTTATGTGTATATAAAATAAATTTATTTATTTTATTTAAAAAATCACACCTCATTCCTGGAAATGTTATAGGTTTGCGAAAGAGATCGAAGTCCTCTTGGAACCGATAATGTTCTCTGAGTGTCTTACTATGTCAGTCCTACTGTGCTTGCTGATCTTTCAACGGTAATTCTTGCATTTTTGAAGCGATGGCAATTCTCTATTTTAAGTTTGATTTTATCCATTTTTATACGCCCTTTTAAGAAGCTCTTTGTTTTTGAGAAAGCTGTGTTACCTTATTGTCGAATTGACTCAATTCTTGCCTTTTGCTACTTTTGCCATGAACTGATCTGTAAGGGTAGGTGCAAGAACGTGTGATTAAGTGATACATGAATGTATGTAGTTCTCATTTTCGTTCTTGAACCGCAGAGTGAAGTGATAAAAGATGCTATTTATGAAAGCAATTGTCATTCTGCGCTTTGTATAACTTACCGCAAGACAATTATTACTATGATGACCCGTTCTTCACGGAATTGTACCATCAAAGCATTGTTATTCCCTGTTTTATCTTTGGAATTATTTATAGCCGTAAGTATAATTTCACGTCAAATTTCAAAGAGTTATCAACTTTATGTGAGGTATTTTCATTTTATTTTTTTGAAAATACTTACGCAGTTCTTTCAAAAAACATGAACTTATATGTTTTAAGTTTGTTTTGAAGCCAGCAAAGTATAAACTCCTGTTGTTAAATCAAATGGTGCAATTTTAGAGATGCTGTACACTACTGAAAACAATAAAGGGCCCATTTATTTAAATCCTACGCTCTGACCAGTTTTGGATTTGTTAAGTTTGCAACGCCTCTCTCCTCCTCCTTCTCCTTCGACAGGGGAAGTTTCGTTCGACCAATCGTAGGTCTATTTGAAACGGCTCCCATATTTGGCAGACTACTAGAAGACATCGTACCGCTGGTAAATCGTAACGAGATAAAATGTTTCATTACACCGCTATTAAAGAAATATTTTGTATTTTATTATTATACACATTTTGCACTCCTATAACAAAAATATTCTGTATATTCTTGACTTCAATAAACTTTTTCATTCTCTATATTTAAACGACATCTCGAGGTTTGTTGTCTCGCAAGGTCTTCATAGGCAATGTAAACGATATTAGAGTTTCTGTAAAAAACATTTGCGTAATACTGTGATTAAATATAGTTTTTAACAGAATTTGAATATAAATGCAAGATATCGTATGGAATTGGTATATTTCGAATCACAAATTACTTATAAATATTCCTATAATTTCTCATGTTTATATAGTGAAGTAAAGAAATCAAATCTCATTGCCTACAAGTGATGTGTATTGTCGAAAGTAATTTCACATAATTTGCGATTCTTTTAAGTTTTTTTATATGTGAAAATGAATTAAATAAATATAGAAAACGTTTGTGTCAAATATGAACTAATAACATAAAAGTTTAATTCTCGAGTTATAAATAATATAAACTACTTAAGGAACAAAAAAATTACATCTTCTAGTGACATATTTATCCACGATATAACAATTTGATAGTAATCGTGCAACCTAAAAAAATAATCAGAGATCAATAATATGAAAACCTTGTTTCAGATATGAATAAATAAAAAAGACAAATCCCTTTTATTTATTCCAATCAAATTGAAATGTATGAACTCATATTAATACCATAAGTTCTTTTCTTTTTTCATTCCTCTTTTTTTCACTCTGTTATTCGTTCCTTCTTTCCTTTTCTTCTCTTTTTGCTTCTTTCTTTTTCTTTTTTTCTTTCTTTCTCTTTCTTTCTTTTTCTTTCTTTCTTTTTCTCTTTATCTCTTTCTATTTTTCTTTCTTCCTATCGTTCTTCCTATCATTCTTTCTATCAAACTATGTCTAGTGTTGTTCATACTATTTCATTTGTTTCATTTTGTTTCATTATTGTCTATTGAAACACACAAAAAAAACAAATTTTCCGAAATTTCTAATAAGAGAAAAAATGCTTGACGCGCTTATTCAAAGTGCGCCTGGAAAAGACTGAGCATCTAAAAAAATAAACAAACATCTATCTTTTATTCCCTAAATCTATGAAGAGAAAAATGAAATTAAATCTATTTTGTCTGCAACCACTGCTCGTAGATTTTATATAGATTTAAACCAGAGCATGAGAGCGAGGTTAAACTACAAAAGAAAATTTCATAATAAAATTAATAATAATTGTAAAAAATAAATTGATAGTTACGTGCTATAATATATCTGAAGGAACGTTTCGGTTTTGGTAAGCAACTCATGTTAGCATGATTTATTATTAGCGTGTTCTATAATGTCGTACGATAATTCTCCACTCTTAATTATATTATTATAGCAATATTCAAATTGTTTTTAAATATAAAACAACTATTAACGCTATCGTTATATTCAAACATGAGTCTGTGTGTTATTTGTTAACTCTGTTGTCGTAATGAACATAAGTTAGTGCGCAAAAAGTTCTACATTACTTGTCATGTACTTTAACCCTAGAGATTAATTCAAATTAATTCATGTTATGTTCGAATAAATAATATTCATCCATTTATTTTTTGGCTTTTCTTCATAATTCTTTCATTAAAACAGAAGAGGTAATTGTACACTTTCTTACTCAGAGAAAACAGTAGCTGCCTTACAAAAAAAGTCAGAGTATTTCCGTTCATGTTTGTTTCTTCTGGTTACATCCTTTCGAAGCAGAGTTATCTGACTGCAAGTCAGATGTGTGGTTGGAACGCATCAAATTGGAAATCAGAAGTTTTTAAAAGAACGTAAAATATCGGACTGCGAAATTCGAATTACATGTCGTTGGAAAAAGTCTGAGTCAGGAGAGGTGATACACGCCATAGCCAAGTCATTAGAATTAAAAAATTCTTGATTCGCCAATGCAAAAAAAAAAATGTTTTGGTCCAGCAAGATTCCAGTGTTTTTTGTAGTATTTGTTCATGGGAAATGTACCGTGGTAATAAAAGAGTGTACATGGGGCGATAGATAGGAGTTGGGTAGTAGGCTGATGTTAGTAGGTGGACCGGTAAGCTGGGTTCGGCAACTCTTTGCCCACATGGAGTGGTTAGTAGTAGTATTAGATATTGATACTAAGAACAGTAGGTAGTGGATAGGGGGAGGGTTTGCTTTTCAGTAGTCAAAGAAATATGAATTAGGACATTAATGTGAAAAGCTTCAATTTTTTTCTGGACTCACCGGGCATTAAACCTGGGATGATTTGGTGATGAGCGAGAATGTTAACACCTGAGTCACCGGAAAGGCATTCCGTTTTGTAGTTAACCGTTCCTAACCGTCCGGCGCTTGTGCAGAAGCGAATTCCCAGTTCGATGCGCCTTACAAGCAGCAACAAGTCGGGAATTTCTGTAACTACGCTGTTTCAGCTGCTGCCTTTGAGTAATTCCGAACTGTTCGAAGAGTTCGCGACTTTCTAACATAATATAAAAATATACGGTCTGTCCAATACGTTTCCGTATTGAGATTATAAAATAAAATTTATTGCAAAAGTTTTGTACAGCGCTTTAAAACTCTTTAAAGTACTCCCCATTGGCATCGACACACCGTTGTCAGCGAGTTTTCCACTCATAAGCGCCCTGAAACCCTCGACTGGTATGACGTTTTTAGATGACGTGTCGTAGCCTCTTGAACTGCATCAGTGGTTCCGTAACAATGATAATAATAATAATAATAAATTTATTGTCAAAAAACAGTACAAACTGCGTATGACCACGTGGAGGGAAAAAAAAAACTAATTTACTCTCCGGAAGCAAGCAAGGGACCATCCCATCAATTCCGATCAAGGGCCCTAAGGCAGAGGCGGATTCAAAAAATTCAGCAAAAATTCCTAGATAAGATAAAAAGTTAGCTGCGAGTTATAATACTAATAGAATGTCAATATGTTTGTAATTTTAAGCAAAAAATTACATGTAAGTTATTATCGAACTATAGATTATTCTGAGTATAGTGCTTAAAAATTGAAATAACACTAAATTCACGATTTATTGTTACAATAGACCCGCCCCTAGACAAAGCCTAGAGAACCTGTATGATAAATCCGCCTCTACCCGAAGGAAAACCGGAGAAAAACCCGGGCCAGGATGGGGCTACAGAATTTATGTACACAAACGTGCCAATGTTGAGTACACATAAAACTAAATTAATATGAGCCATAAGACAACACAATCATGCAAGAAAATAGTTTTTGAAATTGTTATAAGTTGTTTAAAAAGTACTACAGCAATGGCGTGATAAAGCACAAGACGAATTTAACTTTTGTTAAAATCAATAAATTCTTTTACAGTGTAGAAGCACTGGTGCAGGAGGTAGTTTTTAACCGCGGATTTGAAGATATTCAATTTCATAATATCTTTTATATTCTTGGGCAGGGAATTATATAGAACGATTCCCGAATGGTATGGTCCCTTTTGGCAAAGAGTGGTTGACACTCTAGGGCGATGAATATTACTACTATTGCGTGTATAGTGTTCGTGAACGAGACTGTTTCGTATAAAGCAAGGGTGGCACTTCAGTAATTCGGTCTTAACAAACACGACCGTTTCATAAATATAAATGCAGGGAAGTGTTAAGATATTTAATTCCTTGAATAAAGGTTTACAAGAGTTTCGGGGGTGAGATTTACAAATTATCCGAACTATCCTCTTCTGAATTCTGAAAGTTTGAATACTCTGACCGGAATTACCCCAGAAGGTAATGCCGTAACGTAAATGGGAGTAAACGTTTGCAAAATATACGCAACGGGAAATACGTGGACTAACTGCGTTAACTAAGATTCGGAATGCGTAACACAATTTGCTTAATTGGGAATTAAGATTGTCAATGTGACAATTCCATTTGAGGTTGTCTTGAATATGGAGACCTAAGAATTTTGTATTTGTAACAGTTTTTAATTGTGTTCCGTTTAAAGAAAGAGAAACCTGGGGTAAAGATTTTGTGATACTATTGTGAAATGACATAGACACTGTTTTGTCAGTGTTTACAATGAGACGATTTGCATGGAACCAAGTCGAAAGGTTAGACAAAACTTTTTGAGCATTGGCGTGTTTACATAGTAAATTAGTGTCATCAGCAAAAAGAACCATTTTGCAATCTGATGTGGATGATGACATGTCGTTCACATACAATAAAAAGAGTATAGGGCCGAGAATTGATCCTTGGGGTACTCCGCAAGTAAGTGGCTTTGTTTCTGAAAGACAACGCTCAAGTATTTTATTTTTAGTATAGGATATTTCTACTTGTTGATATCTATCTTTTAAATAAGAAGTTAGCCATTGATGTGGAAGTCCACGAATGCCTAAAGAATGCAATTTGGTAAGGAGAATTCCGTGATCGATGACATCGAATGCTTTGGATAAGTCAAGAAAAACACCCTGAGGATTTTCTCCACTGTCTAGAGATGTGGTAACATCGTTTAAGAAGGAAAATATGGCGCTTGTAGTGGAAAAGGATTTCCTAAAACCGTGTTGATCGTCAGAGAGAATGTTATATTTTGATAAAAAATCTAGAAGACGCTTATAGAACAATTTTTCTAGGATTTTTGAGAAAGTGGGTAGTAGAGATATTGGTCGGTAATTTCCAATATTAAGTTTGTTTCCTTTCTTGTGTAAAGGTTTCACTTTAGCTCTCTTAAATATATTGGGAAACACCCCTTCCGATAAAGAACTATTAAAAATATTTACGAGTGGATTTAATATAGCGTGGGACGAAGATTTAACAATAAACTCAGGTATATCATCTATGCCTCGTGAAAATTTGTTTTTTAAGGAGCTGATGATTCCCATGACTTCACTGGCGTTAGTTTCGGAAGTGAACATAGAATTGGGTATGTGGGTGGTAATAATTGGAGGACATTGATTTGGATATATTGAGTTCGTTATTTTACCAACTTCTGAGAAGTGAGAATTAAACAAACTTGCGATGTCCTGAAGATTTGATACGATTTTGCCATCGTTTAGTAAAGAAACATTTTCTTCGCGATTTTCAGAAGTTGACGTGTAATTGTTAATAATATTCCACATGGCTTTCATCCGGTTGTTCGATTTTAGTTCTTTAAGGTTCCTTTTCAACGTCGGGAACAGGTAGAAGTCGCAAGAAGACAAATCTGGACTGTAGGGGAGTTGGGGCATTGTTGACACGCCGAACCTGGCTACAAGCTCGTTCTTAACAAAGCACGTGTGTCTGGGTGCATTGTCGTGATGGATAATCCAGGTAGCTGTAGACGACCCTTTTCTTCAAACATTCGATGACTCCCTTGAAAATTTGGCCCTTCATCGTATGTCCAGCAGGCACAAACGCCTTGTGGACGATTCCCTTAGATTCGATAAAACAATTAGCATTGATTTCACTCGCTATTTGCTCAAGTGGTCTTTATTTGGACGAGGAGATTCGTTTGTGTTCCACTTTGCACTTTGGCATTTCTGAGTAAGATTCAAACACTCACGTTTCGTCTCCATTTAGCATATTGTCTATAAAATTAGGTTGGATCTCTAAACGCTACACTGCAAACCGTTAGGCGATGCTCGTTTTTATCACCTGTCAAGATTTTCGAAACCAATATCGCACAGACTTTTCGCATGTTCAAATTTTCCCTCACAATAGTATACACGCTGGATTATCTAAAATGCAACTCTTGAGCAATCAAATGCACATTTACCGACGGTCAGAGTCCAAAATTTTTCGCACTTTCGTCATATTTTCATCGGAATCTGAAATCGTTCTTCCTGCGTGTTCATTGACTTGAACGTCATCTCGTCCATCCATAAATTTTTTATGCCACTCAAACACACTTGTCCTGTTTATGACTTTGTGTCCATAAGCCAACTGAAGCATTTTAATCGTATCAGTAGCGGTTTTGCCGAGTTTGACCCAAAACTTGATGTTGTAACGCTGTGTGAGATTTCGCTGCATCTTGATCCGTGACAAGAGACTATAATACAGACTCGCTGCACAAGCGATCCACACACTCCGGAGGCTCGGAGTGAACCAGGAGGGACCAACTTCCATAAGACAAATTCTTCCTTCGGTGACAAATTTACGCCATCTACTTCGCTCTGGCAGGTAGGGGATCTAATTCAATGACGTCACGTAAACGCATGGCGCTTCTTTCAAAATGGGGCATTCAACCAGAGATTTTAATTCTTTAAATTTGTTTTGAATGTACATTTTTGCTATAAATCAAGGAGGTGAGAAAACAAACTGCAGTTAAAATTGAAAGCATCAATACGCTACTAAGTTTTCAACCAACATATAATAATTGCAATTAATGAGTAAATTGAATAAATGATAATAAAATTACACAAACACATGACGTTTTATTGAAAGCAAGCATTTATTATAAAAATATTAATAACGGATGCAGAGAGGATACACACAATAGTTCCAGGATGTAGGACAAAATAAATTTAGCTTTTACAAATAAAATCTATTATCAAAAGAGTTAATGTACACAATAATGCCTATACTGAGAACATTTAGGTAATAGTGTTATTACAATTTAAATCTACTTGCTAATACAGAGGTAATGCAAACAACACGCCCTAGACCTATTACAGATAAGAAAATGTACTTCACGAGCATTCACAAAAACAATACTTGATTAAGTACCGATAAGAAAAAAAACTATTACAAATAATTGTATATAAAGAGATGATATACACACCAGTACGTATATCGAGAACATTTAAGAATGGTAGGGATAAGGTATAATGTAAAAAAGATCAATAATGACTTGAACCTAATTAAGATTGTTTTATTTAAGAATTGAGTGAGTGTGTCTGAGGTAAACAAAACTTTAAAAAATTCAAAATAATTTCTAAGGGTATATACTTTTAATTATTCATTCACAAAGTGAAACTCAGAAAGTTGCTTAATTCTCAGTGTAATTTTGTAATGTTAAAAAAGAAAGTTTCAGAATTGTTTAGCATAATACAGTTTATGATAAACGTAATTTAAAAAAAAAAAAAATGATTTTAGTNTTTTTCTTACTCGTATATTTCGCTGGGATGACTGTACAGATAAGTAATATAGCTATTGCAATTACTGAAGTAACAGATACAAAGCGCACGTCCATAGCTGTATCAGGTGTTAATAATTGAAAAAGAAATATGTCAATAAGGAGCAGCGTAGAGAAATATTTCAATTGCAAATAAATTATAAATACTAAGGTAAATTGAACAACTGTGTCTAGATCGAACACAGAAAAAATAAAACTAATAAAAGGAACAAAAAATTGTGGAAACAAGAATAATTTACACCTCAATATCAAACACACAAGATTGCTTCTCTATTGCTATTTCAACACCAAAATTTGTTCTAAATACAGTGCTTCCCTAGATGCTATTGTTTATGAAATTGTTCCGTTTATCAAATTCTTTAAGAATACTTATTAAATCCAAGCTTTATCCCATTTCTTCTCATATTATCCTGATAGGATAAATTAACACAAGCCATAGCAAATTCCTCTAAATCATGTCTAAGATACATTTCCTCTGGAAAATGCTCCGGACAAACTATGTACTTCTTTACATCAGTATTGGAATTTTTCTGCAATTAACGTAAAAATTAATNTTGTTCCGTTTATCAAATTCTTTAAGAATACTTACTAAATCCAAGCTTTATCCCATTTCTTCTCATATTATCCTGATAGGATAAATTAACACAAGCCATAGCAAATTCCTCTAAATCATGTCTAAGATACATTTCCTCTGGAAAATGCTCCGGACAAACTATGTACTTCTTTACATCAGTATTGGAATTTTTCTGCAATTAACGTAAAAATTAATTGCAAAATTTCTATGACAATTATAATAAATATGATTAGACTCAACAAAGAAAATTGAGAAAGAAATTGTGTTATTAACTTACCACAAAGAATCAGCAGACTAATTTTGGGCAACAAGTATTTGCTTTCTGACTTGGCATTCTTTCCCGAAGTACAATTCATAAACACAGATACACATAAATAAACACAAACTAGAATTAAGGCACGAACAGGGCACAAATATTTAATTGTCGCCTCAATGTCGCCTTCCGACCCGTGGCGCAGTGTGTAACGCGCTCGCCTTCTACCTCTGGGGACGCCGGTTCAAACCCGGTCCGATCCAAGTAGAATCCGAGGTGGTGGACGGAACGGTGCTCGCGGTAGGTTTTCTCGGGGTTCTCCCGTTTCCCCTGCCTATCATTCCACCACAACATTCACTCATCATCATCTCACCGCCATAATCATTCATAAAAATCACCCAAAAATCATTTCATTAATCACCCTCGGGTGTGGCGAGCCCTTGTGGTATTCAAGCTGAAAAACATCATGAATGGAACGTTGTTCCAATCATGATGTACGGTATAGGCATCAATGCCTGAAGTACCGATTAAGCAAGTAAGCAATTACGCCTTCATGACGCTCCAAGAGCTTACATTAGACCAATCTTCGATGCTCAGGGCGAACTCATTTTCAACTCTACTGCGCAGGCCACCGTAGCGCTACCTACTTCGATCTCGCAACTAACGATTTGTCATCCGTGTTAATACCCCCTTGGTGCTACTTCCGCTCATCTTCACCAGATGTTAGCGACTTTGTGCGACAGAGCAAATTTTGTAAGCTTCACGGAAACCCCTCCGGCCGGATTCGGACTTTCCCGATCGCTGCTGAGGGTTCTTACCACTTAGTAATAACTTTACCAATCAGGGATAATCTACTATTGCCAGCTGTTGCGCCTGGTAGAACGTATCCGCTCGCCGGCTGCCACTCCGCTCAAATAATCGCTTCCAAGACAAGACTCCACGGCGGTTGCGCGGCTAATGAACTTTCCCTACACGCTTGTAAATTCTAAACTACTCGTCCAAATTTTATGATTTAATGAATTTTTTTTTCGTTATATGCACAAAACCAATAACCCATTAAATTTGTTGTTGGTTGTTTTTTCATTCTCTAAAATTACTTTATTAAATTGAAGTACTTTAACACGTCTATATTAATACCTTTTTTTCGATAATTTAGGTTAACCTTTGGAGATAGACATTTGCTGGCGCGGACTCTTTTTTTGTAGCCCTCGTTGAGGTGAATAATACTGACGCTCATAGTTGTCATCTATCTCTAACTGCTTGCGCTGCGTAAGCGAATTAGTCTATCCGAAGATGGATTTTTTCCCTTTTTCATAGACACTCATTGTTAAAAATAGTCTTTATAATTATTTTGTATATAATTTTGAACCTGTAATCGATAATTTTGAGTCGATAACAACTTGTACATGTAATTTTTTGCATAAATTTACAAACATATTGACATTCTATTAGTATTATTACTCGCAGCTAACTTTTTATCTTATCTAGGAACTTTTGCTGAAATTTTTGAATCCGCCTCTGCCTTAGGGCCCTTGATCGGAATTGATGGGATGGTCCCTTGTTTGCTTCCGGAGAGTAAATTAGTTTTTTTCCCTCCACGTGGTCATACGCAGTTTGTACGGTTTTTTGACAATAAATTTATTTCATATAATTATGCGATGCTATTCCAGCTTTCCGATGCTATTCCAGCGTCGGAGGCGATTCCGAGAAACTAGGCAGAAGCGAAGAACTCGGAAACACGGAATACAGTTTTGTGCTTCCCGATAAAAAAAATGACATCACACCCTACGTCAAGCCCCTTTCCGATCGGGTTGGGAGTTACAGAATAGCCCCTCTTGCATACTTAACATAATCTGTGGTTCCGACTTGTTCGGAATTTGCTGCTGGGAGAAACCTAAAAAAAAAATTCTGTCATTTGGTTACTTCTTACCTCTCCCCAAGGTTACGTGGACTACAGAGTTAACTCTATTAGAATAATTAGTATTTTGTTGATAGTCTTGATGTTAATGCGTTCAGTGGTTTTGTTATTTGTTTAATCAAACTACATGTAACGTACAAGAAAATAGTATTGTTACACTACTTCAACGGAAAAGATGTTTTGCGGGGTTAATGTTCATGTGTACAATTGAACATTATGTTTACAAAAGAAGCAGAAACCAAAGAAAATTTTTTTTCTGGTATTGTATTGTAAATACTAGATAGTTAATCGGTGCCTGT
>NNCF01126122.1:73054-137832 GCA_002313205.1 Laupala kohalensis
ATATATATATATATATATATATATATATATATATATATATATATTTGTTATATTATTATTGTTTATTACGACATTTTGCATTTTCTAAAATTTTCCATCCATCAATTGCTTTGTTAATTTTCTCCGTGAGGAAGGTGTCAGCTTGGTCTGAATGATACATTTTAGTAAAGTCATTTAATATTTTCTAGACATCTGTTTTCTTTGGTAAGACTCTCGCATAATAATTCAAATTCTGGTGGTTTCTTTGAGGACAATGAATTGAGTTCAACCTATGTAAAAGATTGAAACTCGATAGTTTTTTGTTGAAGTGTATGAAAAGAATATTTAAGAGGTATAAAAAGGCACAGCTCTTACTTAACTTCTGTTTTCCTCGGTGTGTCACGCAATAAAATGAGCGAAGACCATAGGATATACGTTTGTTGACTAACTCTTTGCTTTGGAGAGTCCGGGTCAAGCAGCATTGGTCATTCAGTGGCTAATAATTGCAGTAGGAGACTGGTGATTTTTTAGTATAAAGGTATGTTTTCATTTGAAAATACTTTAATTTTTTATATCCACATTGATTACAAAAACAATTATCGTATTTTATAAATACAAATGGGTATGCTGAACAGCGTAGCAGTTGTGTATATAATTACGATCGTGTTATTTCTTTTGGTTCTAAAATGTCAAGTTTGAACATAAATTTACATATATGTTCAACAATCCAATTGTAGAAATTATGGAATATGAGAATTTTAAAACGGTGCACTGCGATCACAAGAATATGTAATACTACCTTCAACTACGCTCAATTGCGTTTGGTTTAATTTTGGATTCGTAATTTTTTTTAGTTTCATTCAACTAATTGGTGTTTGTTATTCGGACTTTTTGAAAAATTGGATTATCACCTACAGACGTTTATGATATTCCTATAAGAATTTCATTACATTTTGTATGTAGTCGAATTTTCAATATATTGGAGATCAGATAAATTTATCGCTCGAAGTGAGTGAAGCAGAATGCATAAAAGAATCAAGAATTTCTTTTAATGTATCGATACTTCTTCAACATTTCAATTTTGCCTAAGTTACACGTTTCATTTCTTAATTCGTTACTCAATCATTTTTTTTTAAATACAAGAGTTATATATTTAAGAATTTAGATAAGAAGAATAGGATTATTGTTGATATATCTAGTTATAAATGCGAAAACTAACATTTTTATTGATTATAATAAATTAACATATTGGTCGGTACAGAGCCAGCTGTGAGTGGCGTATGTTCTCTTGTGGTTTGAAGTGTTTTCAGTGAAACGATGCATGGGTTCAAACCATGCCTGATAATTAAATGAACCATTCACTTCTTTCCTGTTCTCCTGTCGTTAGAGGTTTTTGGTTTCATCCTGATGGGAACGAGGTCGAAGGCAATCGAAGAAGAGACCCTTCAGTCCCCAGAACTGGGTCTAATCATGCGATGGCTCCGCTTGAGTGGCCTCTGGCCCTTGGGCATCCGAAGCGTCAAGTGGCGCTGCATGTACAACATTTATGCAACCATCGCCATTACACTCCAAGCGCTCTTACTAGTCGGGGTGTCTTTGCTATGGCTGAATAACAAGGATTTGGAGACGGTTACTTACATCATAAGTATCGGGATACCATACGTTGGTCACGGCTTCAAGATAGTTCCCTTCTTAATCTTTCCTGTGGTGCGTATGTACAAATTATGCTTCGCGGGGTCTTACCTGTGAGAATTTTTAAATGACATCTATAATATAGTTTTGAGATATTTTCGTATTAATATTATGTTTACAGGCATTACTAAAAATCTGTTCAAATACAATGTCCTCGGAATAATGGCTTAACCTCAAATGTATCTGAAAGTCAAAGAACCCAGCACTGGCAAAGGACCCAGCACTGAATATGGCCGCAATGCGGCCGAAAAGCCTTTTGCACCAATAAATAATGACAGAATGACAAAATATTTTATTGCTTAAAATAAGCAATCTCTCTATTTGAGGTCAATTCCTCCGACTAGTTCAAAATTTAGATGACGAAAGGAAGCAAATAAAGAGAAATATTTTTATTTCTAAGCTTGTGCCTATCCCAACACCATGGTCAAGGATTTACGGTTCTGAAGATAGTATTCCTCATTTGGGTATGGTAATTTCAACCCCCAGGGTTTTCCGGTCTATCTTTTCCTTATCGCCGTGGAAGACGTAAATTTACATTCGGGAATAGGAGGACTGTCTTTAAACGTGTGTTCTGAGTTTGGACCCTCTTGAGGGAGTCTAGGAATATTACTTACATTATCATATATATCTCGAAGAAATAGAAAATTAAATAATGTCGCAGGTTTTATAGAACTTCCAATCTTTTCGAGAGAGCCATATTAGAAACGTGAATCCTCATGGCAGATTGAATTGAGCCCTTCATTAATTAATACAATTATTTTAATCGCATTGGTAATTTTAATTGATACATAACATCTATGTACTTTTTTATTAAGTGTACAACACTTTGGCAAACAATTTGGTACGTTTGTTATTTTTTTACAGAACATACTTATTTTATAAAGAATTTTCTTATCGACACACCATAACATTTGTTTGAAGTACAATGATGAATCTGGTATCGCCTCAATTTGACATCGTATTACTTTCAAATGCTATTAAAGGAATTAGTTTCTTTTATTTCATATATAATTATAAGTACTGAAATATCGAGGAGCCATATTTTAATGTAATTTAAAAAAATTTAAATAAATTTTTAATGTTATGTTTTCACCATGAGACATCCATCGAAAATTTTGCCAGTCAAAAAAAATGTGAAAAATTGGAAAATTTGGGAGTTTTATTTTGAAAAAATACAATCGCAACTATTCGAAATATTTGTCTCGAAACTGATGTATTTTGCTATATTTCTACGACATTACTTACATTGTTATTTTATTTTATTTCATGTCGTATCGCAAGGTTCT
The DNA here is from genome assembly GCA_002313205.1 of Laupala kohalensis. Classification (NCBI taxonomy): domain Eukaryota; kingdom Metazoa; phylum Arthropoda; class Insecta; order Orthoptera; family Trigonidiidae; genus Laupala; species Laupala kohalensis. Next base: position 76,012 of record NNCF01126122.1, read on the forward strand.
GGTATTTCAAGCTGGAAGAATTAAATAATTTATTTCTTTATATTTAAGAAGTATATTTAATATTAAGTATGATAATGGAATATTTTAGTATTGTAATGTAGGATGGGTATTTCCAAACATAGTTTTGTATTAGTTAAGAAAGATCATGGTACACAGACCTACAAGGTAAAAGCAATTTTAGCATATGATCTTGGTTTGTTTGAGATTACTTGACTGATCTTAAAATATTTGTGTTCTTGTTGGTGTACCCATTAAATACGTTCATTGCACCAACTGGCGTCGTTTTGTATTGATATAATTATAATGACTGCAAGTATTAATTTACACTGATGAAACTAACAATTTGTGTGTGTCAGAAACTTTCTTTTGATAACAACGAGACGTAACAAAACATTCGCTCAGCTGACATGAAACAGTTATCGTTAAATCCATTAAAAAATCTTTACATTTATGTACTGTTCCTATAATTAAGAAATAATCAGAATATAACATAATTGCTGTAGAAATGAAGAGTAGGGAATCATTATGCGATGCCCTCTGTGGTGAGATAGTACGTGCTGCTGTTTCACGAAGTCTAATAATATCTGCAAAACAATTTCACCATTTTTAGACTAGTTTTTAGGTTTAACATAGTTTTATACACAATGTTTTGGCAGTGCACAAAGTCCTCATCAGGAGAATAACCAGTTATAAATTAAAATACACAACGAACATTTCACAAAGATCTGGAAAATATGAATTTTTTATTGAAGAAGTAATGAGACGAACTATTCTCTATAATGTAGTTATACCACTTTTAACGGTGGCGGATAATTATTTTAAAAAAAGTTCAAAAAAGTGTTTTTCTGACAGAAACAAAAAAATTTCATACAGTAACTTTCTAATTTTTCCTTCTAATTAATTAAAAATCCGGATTTTAAAATTAAAAAAAGATGGAATAAATAATTGTATAGCTCTTGGGATTACAAAGAATGACCGTAAGTTTAAAGGTTGTCTGAGATGAGAAGGAAATAAACGCGGGAGTTGACCAAGGTAAGCCACTCGACTCTGTCCTCCCGCGAGACCCTTATAATCCTATTAGTCATTCTTGACCATGGGACACATCTGTAATGTACCAGTGCCTTCACCCCACTGCACCCTACCCAAATGAGAAATGTAATCTACTGTACCCGAATCACTTGACTGGGGAGTTGAGTTGAGCACAAACACTATGAAAGGGTTTAACTATTTTCAGTTCAGCATATTATTCTAAATTCAATTACAATTGAGAAGGATTTACAAGTCAGATTATATTAACACAGAGTCAATTGGCCCATGATGCTTTTTATATGTTTTTCGAACGTTTTTCTGATGAAGAGTGAAGAGGCCGAAACGATTTAATGAAAAATATTTAAATTGAGAAAAATAGAGTCCGGTTGAAAATCTTGGTGTATAATTTAACTCGAATTTCAACAAATGGTTATGATAAAATTAGAAAGATCGCTCTCTCGCTCTTTTTCCAGTACGTGCTTACCCCTCTTGGGACGTTGCGCTCTTTGTGGAGAAGAGTTGCAACAAGCGGAGGAAATGAAGAACGACTATTGCAAGAGGAAACAATACTTCGCATTCGGCGCCTCAGCTTCCTTTATATTTTCCTCTTCATGAGCACATTTTGTGTTTATGAGCTGGTAGCGTTAATTCGTTTGTTTCTCTTAGAAAAGGAAGAATCTTTCCATTTGAGAAATGCTACACAACCTCTCAGACAACTTCCTCTCAAAAGTATGTATTGCGACATGCAAATGGAAAAAGTTCTAAGTGCAAAAAAATTTTTTCGCGATAAAAGTTGTTCTTGACACTGACAATGCTGTGGTAATCAATTTAATTGCCTTCTGTTTGCAGTTTAATCGCTGTTACTATCTAAGTGTAGTGTTAGTTTATACATCGTCGCGGAGTCAGTCTAGTAATTGCATGGCCTGTCATCGCGAGTCTCCATTTGATATATTATTTAAACTCACATAAATAAATTTCTCATTCGAAATATATGGAATTTTTAGTTTAAGAAATGTATGAAAAAGTATTTGGACACAAATTTTATAAAATATAATTAGAAACCAATATGAATTTTTTTACTTCTGCTCTTAGTTTACGGAAAAATTGCCGAAACCTAAACACGCATCGCCCAAGCGTTTCCGATGCTCACTCTGCATCATCGCGAGCCTAACATGTATTATGAATCAATAGTCGAGGAAATCGTTATTATAAAATATTGTTCTTCTTTAATTTATGGCTACGTCTCGGAAAATGATTGTTATCAGGTGTGAATCATATGATCTTCAAGATACTATCCGTGGTTTTTGGAGCGTTTTTAAAACAATCTCCATGTTTTAGAGTTTTGGCATTTACAATAGTTTCAAATGATCGCTTTAAATATAAAAGAAAAAGAAAATTTCTTTAGGCACCATTTGGTTCAACATCAATCAAGTAATATATGATTATTTTCCCGTAATTTACAGTATTCAATTATGTTGTTTAATAATTTTTTGTGCCTTTTTTAAAATTACGTCTGTTTTGGCTCTTGTTTCATTTACATGCCTCATTTGTAATGTGGTGATTGAGTACAGTGCCGAGGGACTATCTCCGCGCTTAACCTTGAGTACTGCTTTAGCACGAACGGGCAGCGGGAGTACGTTTCTAAAAGAATAGACTCATTTTCGGATGTCGTTATCGGGATCAATACGTAATAATCACTGAACGAAATCTTTTATCATTATGACTTTCTCGAGACTATGATTAGCAAAATTTATTCTCTTCATTGAGAAGTCTCCAGATTGAGACAACAAGGCAAGAAAGTTCAATACGTACGTCTCGCTTGTGCGCATTGGTCGAAGGCACACTTACTCTCAAAAACCCCCAGTGCCTTCAGACATTGCACTAACATACTTTTCAGAGCAAGTAATGTTGCTCTTAGTGCTCAGCGATGATGCATCGTTCGACAAAAAGGAAAAACCTTATCGTCTAACTTCTCTCTCAAATAGATCACAAATTTTTTTCTCTCGCAGTACTCAAGTGCACGCCTACACCATATGGATAACGCTACTAGTTTTCTCGTGTATTGAAAAAGGCCCTCATGAAAGCTTCATAAGTTGTACTAAGCTTTTTTAACCTGCATTGACCAAAAAATTAAAGAATGACTCAAACTTATTGTGATTAAACTACTATCAGCACGCTCATATAGAGCGTCCACTTTGTATCATTCGGGAAAGAACACATGATATGCTCTTTTTAATTAAATATTCTGAAAATCGGATGGGTTTTGGCGAAATTTATCCGACAAAAAAAACCTAATGGGTAATTTGCAATGTGATATTTTAATTCTCATCTACAATTATATATTATTTCTAGTTGAAAATATAAAATAGATGATTTCTTTACTTTTAAATACTCGTAGTATTTTAATATGTAGTATTAAAATTCTGCTTTTTGATTATAAATTTATTATTAATATGATTAAATATTATTGTAATGAAATGATTTAATTTTGAAATATAGGTCATGGTCATTCCGAAAATTATTTCCTTTTTTCTTTCACCGGACATACTATTTCAAATAATAATTTTGATATCATGTATTTATAATACAATATTTTACACCCCAACGATTGATGAAAAATTCAATGTATAACGTACATAGATTCTATGTAACTCGCGAACCGTGGAGAAAGGGCTGAAGGTTGGATAGAACTGACCTAACTAAACAAATATTTTATTTAAGATGCAAGTAAGTAATATTTAATGTTAAATTTTCATTTGGGGAAAAATAAAATACTAGAATAAACCTTCTAAAACACGTAAACTGAAGTCAGCAATATCTTTTATACGAGTCGTAGGTTTTTATGGGTATGAATCCACAAACAAATATAAGAAAAATGAAATTATAAAATCATTAAAAGAGTGTCCTTCATCTAACGTAAAAAAAATTGAAATAAGCATGGATGCACCTTAGTACGAATAAATCTATAAGTACATTACGAAACTCGGTGTACGAGAATGTTTGGCAGAAAGTATATTATAAAATACATTAGATCCTTCGAAATGCTTGAAGATTCCTATTACAAAAATTCATGAGTGAAAGTGAATTAATAATTGTTCTATGCTTTCAATTTTTGTGCTTTATTTAGCAATGCTCAATACCGTCACATAGTCTCATATTATAGATTTTTAATGTCTTTTTTTATTTTTAAAACTTAAAATATTTTCTCTGTGTCTATACTTATTTGATTATATTAATTTTTTGTATGTGTTAATGTATAATTCTAACTCACATTTTTCACAACTATGTTCTTATTTACTTTACTTCTTTTTATTGAACCCTTGTCCACTATTTTAATGCACATAAAAAAAATTTAAACTCAAATTTGATGTCTCAGTTTCGTCTATACTTTACTAATGTATTTTTGTAGGTTGGTACCCATCTGCTTTCACAGACACTCTCTCCTTTGGATTGGCATTCGTTTTTCAGTCCGTCGCCTTCTTCTATGTTGTGACCTCGATGAGTTTTGCTAATATATTCTACATCACTTTAGTGATACATGCTGCTTCTCAGTTCCGAATTTTACGTGAATCCTTGTCGCAGGTAAGAGAAACACATATCTGTTACATGAAAACTCTTAGCTATAAAACAGAATCGAAATATTTTGATTTTTTTCTGTAAACTGTGTAGATATATAGTACTCAGTGGTTAATAACTAACTCTTTTGAAAATAAAAGTCAATATTGTTACGAGCTGTAAAATATCTATTAAATATGTGAAAAACTGTTACGAGAAATTTTTTTAATACTCGTTTAATATTTGTGTGTGTCAAATGTGAGAGGAAACATTAAAAGATGTTTTGGACTACTAAAATTGGAGACACCTGTAACATTGTAAAAAAAACTAAATTTCTAGGTACATTCATATTCACAAATGCGTATTTCAATGTATTGAAAGTACATTGCGCGTCAAAATTAGCGGCGCAAAAAATTCATCGCTCGGTGTCTTTTTTTATGCTCTATATGCTTTAAAATGTAATATAGGGAAATTATTGGTGATAAAGCTCACATGAATTATTAAGTCACTTTATTACTGGAAGATTTCTGTCACAAACCGTCGCTCTGAGATGCTCATACAATGCCGAGAGGTGAATAATTTGAGAATGATAGTGTCATGTATACTGACCTAATAATGTGCACTGTAGAAGCTGAGAATAAGAAATCGCCCAATTCTGAAGGCCTTTCTCACTCCATATCCCCATCATTTCTCTGAAGAGTGTCGGTGTGAAATTTATGTATATTATTATCCATATATCCTTCTTTTATCTATACCAGGCGATTTAAAAAAAACCTTGTTTGAATTCACACTACACAAAACGCATTGGAGCAAACAATTCAAAGTTCTGAAAATAGTTTGTAAACCGTTTTCTTTTTTTCAAACATCAGTGAGTGTGGTAAGAAAGTAAATTCCAAACAGATGCATGAAATAAGTATTTCAATATAACTATGAAAACGAAGTACACATACACATTTTTCAAAGGAATTTATCTCTTTTTTTTTTATTTTTGACGCATACTATCTTATTTAACTAAATGAGTTAGCTGGTAATGGATTGTAGGATCCACACAAAATTATAGAGATACTTAACTTCATTAGAAAGGAGAAGATAAATTTTTCGTCGTCCTGAGTGTCATAAGTAATATTATGATTCATGAATAGTTGTATTATTTGTTGTTTACGTAGGTGCGGCAACGTGCCTTCACTCATTTGTACGAAACGGGTATCGTTGAGTGTCATGAAGACCCTGATTTATTGACCCCTGGGAAAGCAAAAGCGCTTGCCAACGCAATGCAAACTCGTCTTGTGGGTTGCATCCAGCAACACCAGCAGGCGCTAAAGTACGTATGTTGTTGTGTTTTCATATCACAAATATTTTGTTATTCTAAATTGAGGGCAAGAAGTGTATAAGATGTCCGCTTATTTTAATTCTGTGCCGTAAATTAGAAAAACCTCTTTTTTTCACTTCTCTGTTCGTTAGCATGAGAGTATCTACGAAGATGTAAATCAAAAACCTATGTGACAATTAAAATTATTGCTTGATTGAAAAATGGATTTGTCAAACAGTCGTACATTTTTGTTTCCTTAATATCGTTGACATAAAAAAAGTCTGTAAGACATGATTTGCGTAATTTTGAAATTAAATTGTGTCCAAACTTCATGTAAGACCATGAAATATATATAATAAAATTATGTAGGTATAATGTCGTTGGGTAAGACGGTAAACTATAAAATGGAACATTCTATGAATTGAATATAGATTGAAAAAAAAATAAGTTGGGACTGTTTAAATTTTATAAAATTTCAAAAACTAGTTTGAAGGAAAAATAAACCAGACAATTTATTTTATTATATTTGTATTAATAGTGTTGTATTTAATTTAGTCCTTTTATTTATGCAATAATATAAAAAATATAAGGTCCGCCCATGAATTACTTAACGATTCTTGGGGAGTATTTTAAAATCGTTAGCGTGAGTTACTCATTGAAGAGAGTGTTAGGACTTAATGTTACGGACCACTAAGTAAGTGAGTAAAGCTTATAAGACCAAATTTTGTCACAATAATTCAATGGTGTTAAGAGAAAGAGGATGCGACCGAGGTTGCGTCCACCTGCGTGCTTAGAAATCTAAATTGCGATAATATCATCTATTATCTGATATCAGGAAGGGGTTTACATTGTACTATTCTGGTCCCTATAACCACGCGTTCCACAGCCTTCCGCGTAATAAATGTATGCAGTTTGTGGTAGTGCCAAAGTAAATTTCCGGAGATCCAATAATAATCTTAGGTTTGATTGTATACAAAATTAGTATCAAGAAATTAGATTAGTGGTGCAAATCTATTGCACACACTTTTTCATATACGTTTCTGGTCTGCAAAATTAACAAAAAAAATCTATAGTGAAAGTGTTATTTATGGCATGGTCCTAGTCGCGTTTTTGTCGTGTTCTAGTATTCTATTCGAATCTTTAATAATAACTGCTACTGATATACTACAAACCGTCTCTTATCTGCAAATTCAGTCGTTTAGTTTTTGGAGTAGGTTCGTTAGTTAGGAATTATAATCCATTTTAATTGATAAACTAATTATTGACATAATAGCTCATTACCCGGCGTTGCTGGGGAAATTTCCTAGACTAATCTTCCTTTACTCCGGAAAAATAAAATCTTCCTATATTGCAAGATCGAAATACTTTTAACTGGTTTTACTGTTTTTTTAAAACAATGTACAGAATCCTAATTCTGCCAAATTCTTAAGAATACATATTTAATACAAATCATATCTGTACACACTACACTATTTGCGTGCAAGAACCGTGTAGGTCGAATTTCTGCTTTCGTGGCTTGACGAGGCTGCATCATTCAATTAAAATTCTTTTAAAATCCAAAATTTTGTCAAAATATTACGATTTAAAATCGTTAAGTATCTTCGATAAATATGCAAAGCAAATAATACATTAAATTTGATTAAAGATTTTTCTTCATATTTACACTTCTATTCTTAATATTATATTATCGATTATTTAGGTTATCTTTTGTAGATAGACATATGCTGTCGCAGAACTCTTTGATAAATTTAATGTTGCCATTTAAAGTTGTCTTCTGCCTCTAACCGTTTGGACAGTGAATCAAATGTAACTATTCTGATTATATTAACATTTATATTTTTTTTAAAAATTTACATTTCCTATGATACATTTTAGAATACGAAATTGCTTATGGTAATCCTGGACATCTAATGTACCACCTCGCCAAATGTCATCGATCGTTTAGTGGTTTAGTCGCAATCACGTAGCGAACTGACAGACACAATTTTGTGGAACGCATTTGTACATTATTACAGATTATCCATGGGAACTCAAAGCAAACACGAATTAATTTTCTTATTTAATTTTTAAATAAAGTAGAATAAAATATTATTTTGTAATTTAATAATGTAAAATTCTGTCGAGTGAAAATAAATTGGTTTCACCATCATCTATGTTGAAAAGAGTCTTATTTTCATTATCTTCCATATATTATGAACCATATTGTATACCCCTGGTTTCAGTTTTTTCTATGATTTTAGAATATTTTATTTAATCACTGTTTTCTAATATTATTGGAAAGAGTATAATTACTTTTTACAGATTTTTTGCAATATGAAACATTAAAGAATCCTTTTCACTATTCATAAGAAAGAAAATCTATCGGTTTCTAGATATTAACTTAAACAGCAATTTGCGTCAACATGCAAACAAATTCGCTCACGTATCAAATAATATAACACCACTATAGAAAAATTACATACAAATTTCCCGATCTTAGCAACCTCACAATCAGCTAAAAACGGCAGTTGAAATATCTGATACGTAAACTTCTGTAAACAGATCAAATTCACAAGACCATCAGTCGTGAATATATGAAAGTAACATGAAAGGGTAAAACGTTCATTACGATTCTCACTGTAAGATGAACATATAAGTACATGCCATATCTTGTTAACTATGTTCTTTTGACACTCGTGATCTGACACTCTTAAAGTTCGCCTCTAAAACGTATAAAATGTATAAAATAATATATATGTAATTCTCCTCCATAGCTAGGGTGTTCGCGTGCTCGCACATCACCAAGTCAACCAGGATTTAATTCCCGGTGTAGTCAGAAAGATTTATTGCTTTTCTTTTCGTATCTCGGTTCATATAATTTCTCAGCAAAAGTTTAATGTCAACAGCTATTAAAAAATGGAATTAATGTGCAAGTGAATTCATGAGAAAAATTCTCACCGAATATGGAATCATTCGTGCGAGCAGCAACGCTGACGGCAGTAGCGTTCTGCCCTTGGCCGAATGCATTTGCCTTAAGCATTCCTACTCGCTCGAATATTTCCATATCCGTTTAGAATGTTTCTCATGAATTCACTTTTACAGAATTTCATTTGTTTATAACGTTTGAAATTAAACTTTTGCTCCGAAACCTCCCCCTCTCCTTTCGTCAGGTTTGTGAATTACAAACATAACAACAGGATAGATGCAAATTAAAAAGATTGCCACATATATGAGAAAATAATAAATTAAAACAAACTTCTTTGTAGAGCACCAAGTCGCAAAATCAACTTATTTTGATAATGGAAGTAAAAGGTGGAAAACGTAAATTACATTTTTCTAAGAGATGCATATAGTTTGTAGTTCAAGTGTGTGAAAATGTTATCTAAATTCAAGAAAAATGCAAAATATAAATTTTTAACAGAATATTATATAGATCGTAAGTTTTCCTTGGAAGAAAAGTAGATTGAGATTTGAAGAGAAAAAATGAAAATAATATTTATATAATTAATATAAATATAAATCACCAGGATTGTTTAATAGAATGACGAACATTTAGATATTATGAACTATTTATATGTTTGCAATTAATCAAAAAACAATAAATTTTTTTATGTTCTTGAAGAAATCACACCTCATTACTGGAAATGTTATAGGTTCGCGAAAGAGATCAAAGTCCTCTTAGAACCGATAATGTTCTCTGAGTGTCTTACTATGACTGTCCAAATGTGCATGCTGATCTTTCAAGCTTCCACGGTATGTCTTGCATTCTTGAAGCGATGGCACTTCTCTATACTAAGTTTGGTTTTATCTATTTTATTTTTTGCTAGGTCTCGTTAACTAGCTCTTTGTTTTTAAGTAAGCTTTCTTACCTCATCAGCGAAATGACTCAATTCTTTGCCTTTTGCTACTTTTGCCATGAACTGATCTATGAGGTAAGGTGCAAGAACGTTCTTTTTGTGTGATTAAGTGATACATGAATGTATGTAGTTCTCATTTTCCTTCTTGAACTGCAGAGTGAAATGATAAAAGATGCTATTTATGAAAGCAATTGGCATTCTGCGCTTTGTATAACTTACCGCAAGACAATTATTATTATGATGACCCGTTCTTCGCGGAATTGTACCATCAAAGCATTTTTATTTCCTGTTTTATCTTTGGAATTATTTATAGCCGTAAGTATAAATTCACGTAAATTTCAATAAGTTATATACTTTATTTGAGGTATTTTCATTTTATTTTTTACTTACGCAATTCTTTCAAAAAACATGAACTTATATGTTTTAAGTTCATTTTTTTGATGCCAAGCAAAGTTTAAAACTCGTGTTGTTCAATCAAATGGCGCAATTTTAGAGATGCTGTACAATTTCCAAATAAACAATATGTTGAATGAATTCGTTGCCTTAACATTATATTGATTTGATATAGTATATACCTGACATTTGGAAGGGGTGTATTAATAATAATAATTATTATTATTATTATAAAAGGTAGAATAAACAAAACTTCAAATAAATCTGGTCCTTAAGACCGAAATACCAAATATTTGGGAAAAAAAGTCATAATTTTTACCCTCATTATCTCAGCGACTTGTGTCATCTACAAAATACAGAAAGGGCATCTTACAAGATTGTCACTGACTAGAAATGTAGTACAAGAAATGCAAAAATACATTTTATTACACACATATCACTAACAAGGAAATTCCTTAGTTTAAGTTAAATTTTTTCTCGCAGCTTGGCATATAAGCCCGTCCCAACTTCCTGATTAAACAGAGAAAGTACGATAGTACAACTACAAAATAATAATAATAATAATAATAATAATAATAATATTTATTATTATTATAGTGATAATAATTTGCTAATCCATCATTGTAACTTCTTTGAGACACCGTCACAAGTGGAGAATGAATTTCTTCATTTATCAATTCTTTATAACGGAAGTGTGTTTTTCATTTTGTTTCAGCTGCTGAAGGTTTCATACTCGTATTATACTTTGCTAAGAAAAGTCCATGACAGTGTACTGAATTAAATACTTCAGTTCATTATTCTCAAAATAAAAGTATTTAATAGAATTACACTTGAACTTTAATGAGGAAGTATTAATTACCACGTAGTGCTCTGTTAAAAAACTTGTTTCTGTGTTTGCACGTTTCTAAATTTAAAGCTTGTATAATTATATCATAAACATTATCAACAGAATCGTGAAAATTTCTTCTTCTTATTTTCATAGCTAAATCCAAAGAAATGCAGTAAATGTATATCCTGGAAGACGGCAGCATAATGGTAACACCTTCGTTCTCAAAATACTCGTCATAGATTAATTCCGCGCTCTGCTGAACTGGTTGATATTTTCAGCTGGGGGGTTTTCTCCTCCTTATAAATAAAAACTTCTCTTAAATACAAGTTACGTCTACATATGTTGTTATTGTTTAAATGTGGCAATGTATAGAATTAACTTTGTATTGTGCGTATTATATTGATTTGCAAGCTATGGAGAATATTTCTCACAATTTGTGTGTTTAGTAATTTACTAGTAAATGTACAATAGTATAAAAATTCAATAAAATATATTTTAAATGTTTTTCTAAGTATGTTTATGTATTACAGAATAATTTTATATCATTACTTTTATCTTTGTTGATTGACGGTTGGATCTCATTGATTCGTCTGTATTCAACTCTCCATTTCATTTCTCCTACTAATTATTCATTGAGACCGAAGAGACAGACAGGGGTGGTCTAGTTGTAGCGTGTTCGCTACCACGGTCCCGTTGAGTGATAGAGCGTGGGTTCATACCCTGCTCGCCCGAACTAGGTGAGATTTTCATCGGGGGTTTCCCTCACCTACTCCAGACAATTGTCGGGTCTGTACTATAAGTTCCCTGGCAACCTAACATCTTTTCTTTCCAATTCTCTTTCCCAAGTACAACAGTTAGTTGGAAGAGCAAGCCTCATGGCCTGAACCTCGCCAAAAGGCTTAAAACAAAAATAAGAGATAATGGTTTACTTTCTCCTCTGTAGAAAACAATAGTAATTAACATAGAAATTTATCTGATAGGAGTAACTTTCTTAACGTGTTTTACTAGTTTCTTCTTCATTTATCAGCTGAACAATAGCAATGACTGGAGACAACTGACATTAGCCAACGAACTTGTTATCCATCCTTGTAATAAACCCACTACAACCACGTCATGAAAACCTACTCCAAAGCTTGCTTGCAATTCCAACAACTTTAAATTTCTGATAATCATAAAAGTTTTCCGTAAAGCAAACAAATATTTTTAATAGAATTTTATAAATAGAAATAAGCTTCATTGCGTCATTCACCAACAGAATGATTAAATTATGTACAGATTTACTTTTATTACGTGCTCAGTAGAGCTTATTTCATTTTTTTTCGTTATTTTTTATGAAGATAGTGTAACTTAGCAACGTCAACAGTCAGGTGAAAATTGCGACGGACCGTGACTCGAACCCGTGCAATCTACTGCACACCTGCGACCAGAGCAGGGAGTCCCAAGTTCGAGTCCTGGTTCGTCGCAATTTCATCTGACTTTGCAAACACTCCTCCACGAGTTTGTACTCGGAAGTTGTGAGTTAAAAATAGTGTAACTTAGTTGAGTAACGTATTAAATTCTTAGAAAAGAGTTCAGCAAGTTTGACTGTCAACAACAGTTGAATTTCAAATGATTTAGTTTAAAAACTAACGTTGTAAGGAGTGAGGTGATAAATGAACCTGAAACAAGACGAACTAGAACCTAATTGACTAGTAAATACACCATTAAAATCTTGGTAAACAGCTTTCTTTTCATTTTCATTATTAACGGCGTGCACCACTGGAATTTACGCAAAATTTTGCAATACAGATTTATTTTGAAGGGGATGGGACACTACCTGCTGATTGGCCGGAGCGATGGAGGGTGACGAAGTAGTTTGAGCCATCGGTTCGCACACTTATCTATTTTTCTTGGGGTTTTAGGGCTCGCCAACATCAAGATCATTAGTGCCCTTCACAGTTGTCTCGCGTTCACATCGTTAACTTCGCTCCACGCTCCTCAATTAATCAAAATATCGAAGTGCAGTTTTCACTAAGATCGTTAATCATTTGGGTTACTTCATACCGTCATCTGACCCTCATATCTCAAAATTTGAGAAATTTTGTATATTGGTAATACTATTTGTTTATATGAAAATACAAGATTTTAGATATTTTTGACCTTTCACTTTTTAGTAATTAATCACTTTTCAAAATTTGGTGACTTGCGCTACTCGTATTTTATCGATGTTTTAAAATCTTTAAATTTCTCTATCTTTAAAACTATATTATAGAGAGCTGAAATTTGTTCCATTCTTTTTAGAGTTCAATAAGCTTTCCCATTATGTGTTAGTCTGTATGTTATTTGTTAACTCAGTTGTCGTAGTAAACAGAAGGTAGAGAGCAAAAAGTTCTACATTACTTTTCATGTATTTTGACCCTAGAGATCAGTTCAAATTAATTCATATTGTGTTCGAATGAATTAATCATTATCCATTTCTGTTTTGGTTTTCTCTTCATAATTATTCATTAACACTTAAGAGGTAATTGTACACTTTCTAGCTCAGAGAAAACAATAATCATTAAGANTTCTCTTCATAATTATTCATTAACACTTAAGAGGTAATTGTACACTTTCTAGCTCAGAGAAAACAATAATCATTAAGAAAGAAATATATCAGATAACCGTGACCTTTTAGAGGCGCTGGGAACATGTTCTAGAAGTATTCTGCTTCATTTAACAGCGGAACAACGGCAACGACGCGAGATTTGATCCATTCGTTTTCAACGAGCGGATGTTAAGTCCGGACGACGGAATCACTTCCTTCAATCAAACAAGTTTTATGAAAAAGGGAAACCTGTTCTCCGAATGAAACGAATGTTTAGGAATGAGATGATCAACAGTTGATCTGGAATGACGCATTCAGTTCATAGCAGCTTAATGTCTCATTTCTGATTTGATTACTACATATTTAAATGTAGTTATATATTTCCTTTAGTTTCAATGTGTGAAGTATATTTTATGATTTATATTTGGCCTATAAAAACACGGAAAAGATATATCTCCAATATGTGGCTTCGTTCATGCTTAAAAACCTCCTTTCCAGCATTTCTAATGTACAAATCAGAAAATGGCTTATCACGGCATACTTAATTTAGAATTACTATGATTAAAAAATAAGAGATATTTGAAGTAATTTCATTCTTCATTTAATTATATTTACGTTACTAAATGGATAATAAAACAAGGTTTTGATCTACGAAATTACAACAAAGTTAAATTTTGGTGTATAATCTCAAAAGTGTCAAGAGAAAAATTTTGCTCAATCATGATTTTGAAATCATGATTTTCCACTGTCTGAAAATTATAAGAATTTAGCAAAAAGTAGAATATAACTGAAACTCTGTAAATAATTACTATTTTGTATATGTATCGTATATTGTGAGAAGGATGAAAAAAGGTTATTTATTTCATTCTTCATATTTTGGATTGAAATATTTTACTACACTTATTGTAACAATAATAGCAGGAGCGTATATCTGAAATAGTTTTACATTTCAACTCACAAGTGGAAATAGAGCAAATGTCTTTCTTATAAACTTACAATACTATTTTTAATATTATATATAAACTTTACGTCTTTCTTTGACAAATGAACACTTGTGAAAAATAAATTACAAGAGAAAAAAATCTTGTTTAGCATTATCTATTCTATGAATAATATTATTAATAATCTTTATTTAAATGTTTCAGTAATCACAAAATAATTCACTCAAAATTGAACTGAATTTTAAAATAATATATTGTATTTTGTAATAATATAAAGGGAAATGTCTTAACAATATTTCTCCATTCCATGTTCAACCTACAAATGTTAGAAACGTAAATTTTGTAATGCTGAAACAGATTTGTTATTTTTTTATGAACTTTAAACTTGCAGGATGCTCTGAGGAACTCGGGTCTTTCGATATATGTCGCAAAAATGGCTTATCTTGCTGCGCTGGTTCACAGTTTTCTTAGAAGAGATGTTTCTTAAGGAAAGTTAACTTTCGCGAGCGTTTCATTTCTATATTCGTGAAAGTCCTTATATAATTCATTGATTGTTCGAAAAGAAAAATTTTAATATGAACGTTTTTTCGAGTAGTGCAAAAATATATGTAGTTCAACTGTTACATATCGATGTATTTCAATGATATTCAATACCGATTTACTACAGTAATGCCCTCAGTTTTTTTTCAAATCGTCCACATTTTATGGAATACAAATTTGGGAGATATTCTTATCAACATAAAAATAAATAATTTCTATAAAACTAAAATTTCTTTTTTAAAAAACTTACTTTGAGTATGAAATTAACTATGAATAATATGAATGCTTGATATGAAAACCTAATTCTTCAGTTTCACACACAGAATGAATTAATGGTGAACTTTTGTACGTAGCAAAACACCAGATTACCGAAGATTTTCTCGGATTATGTCATTAGTTTATAATAGATACAGGACATGTGGAAAGATTGAGGAACTTGATTCTGAGAGTTGCCTCTTTGGAAGTAGATATTACATAAATTATTTGTACACTTTTTTGAAAGATACGTTTTGAATATTATAAATTCTAATAAATGTTAAGCGTCAGTAATGACGAAGTCATGCCATTACTTTGGGTGGTTCTTACTTTTGCATTTATTGCCTGCGAATAATTCTTTAGAATAGGCCTGATATAATTTATCACTTAAATGGATTACTATTAATACTATTTTCATCAATATGATAAGATAAATTGCAATGTTTTATTGTTAACATTTACTTTGTAAGTATTGTAGTCTCCCTTGAACTCGTGTATATAATTAAACTAATGTATAGAGTTTTTTTTGAAAAACGAATAAACAAGTCGGATTGTAGGATGAATGAAAGTGATTTAGTGCAGCACTGATTATTTAGCTAATTTAATTTGCATGGAGGTACACTCTCTTGAAATAATGCGTTAACACAATATTGTTCCGTAAAATTTTACGCAAGATCTAAAGCTACTAATAAATTTGGGGCAGACATTTTCTGTTGTGGGAAATACAAAATTTTCTATGGAGTAATTAATCTCTTATTTTTGTTTTTTATGGAAATTTCGACCCGAAACTCTTTAATACCAAAAGCAATTTTTTACTGATGAGAAGTAAAAATAGGAAATTTTGAGCCGAAGAAAAAGGCAAAATAAATAGGAGGTTTAGGAGTAGAAATCAGCATTACTCTGAAAGTTTACAGGAATATTCATGTCTTTGAAAAATTTACATTTCTGAGGACCAGTACACACCGCGTCCCACCAGAGATAACTACCAACGTTTCAGCCATCCTGCTGAGGCATTTTCCATGTCATTAAGAGGCTTGAACAGATCTAACGTCAGTTTAACGACAGCAACTTGGGTATGTTCGACTCGGACATTTCCCTGGAGCGGGTTACAGCAAAATAGCTGAAACATTTTGTCATCTGAGACGTGATATGTTCCGGACAACCAAACATATATTGACCAAACGCGGAAGCCTACGTTTACATTTTTAAGAATATTTTAGAAAATAGCTAGAAAAGGAAATTTCTTTGAAAAATATCAGATTGCATATTTAGAACTGATTTCGGTGATAACTTACTTTTAGGGAAAGAATCCGTTAAAATTATTTAGAATAAGTTTTTCAACTCATTTCAAACCGACCAAGTCCACTTCACGTAAAATTAATCATATATGTTACGGGTAGTGTTTAAAGAGCAACCTTCTATTTTTCAATTTTACTCAACCTTTATCCAGTTAACTGTCTAGTAAGGTCAAGAAAAAGGTAACAAAAGAGATATGATTACGTTACAACGATAAATCACGGAAGCTACAAAAAAGGGTCAAATAAAACCGTAAGAACGAGGTGGGTGAAAATAATTTCTTATTTTATTCGGATATGACAAACTGTTCTGAAACATAGAATTTGTCAAACGTTTGTATGTACGTGCATGCGCACTTCTTAACATTACATTTTGTTTTGCAACACATTTGCTTAACAATCCACTCGACTCCTGCAAGCGGGTTGCAAGCTTTATATTTGTAAGCCTAATATTTGCAAATCTTCCTATTTTTTTCTATTATATGTTTTGAATGTTGTAAAGTTTTGTAGAAACACGGATAATTGATTATTCGTCATGTTTTCGAAATTGTCATCCATTGGTCTTTCAGTTCCCAACGTCATTATCGACAATTTTGCTTTCTCTTATGGCAACATTCCGCAATTTCGCTAATCCCCTCTCCCCTCCCCGAGTCATTTAATACGAGTTTAATATAAATTAGTATTTATTTTACTTTACTTCTACCCATACCAAAAAATTTGATAGTTCTAAGTTAATCTTGATAGAAACTTTTCCAACATTTCAGTAGTTTCACCTGTAAGATGGCAGAAAAAAATCAATTTCATTATTATCGAGACGATTGCAGTATTTTTAAACATTTTAAACATTTCTAAACTGAATTTCAGAATAGAACACATTTCATGATTCTCATAGATAATCTTCAAACATTTCTATTCCTTGACGTTATAATTAATGATATCTGTATTAAATGTTTTTTGTGAAGTTTGCGATTGACGAATTATTTTATCTTCGCTAATAAATTGTAGGGCGCGAGCGTGAATGGTACAAATTTGGGCAAAGCTGGAATGGGGATAAACCTTTGGCTCTCGTACCTCTGCTTCATCCCTTACCCCTTCTTTGAGAGGGTTTTTTTTTCACCTTACCAAAATGACGAACACATACCGAGGAGACGTGGGGAACTAGAAATGCCCTACCCTACAGCATGTATGTTCGAATGCCCAGTCCGATCCTGGTTTGCAGAGAGCAGAGCTTAATGACCAAAATAGCATCTTTGCGATTCTCTCACGCCTCGTAAATATGATCGAAACGACACTAATGGCTGAAATAGGAAAGACGCGCTGAAATGATATGACAGTAACTTGCTAGTAATTTAGTACATTGGCGAGTGATTTAGAAACTAAACATGGTCAAACTATAGTATTTAATCGAGTAGGTTAGAAAAATGTGTGCTTTTTCTCTTATATTTCAGCAGATCTACTAAATCACTCGCCACTGGACTAAATTACTGGCATAGTGTGAACTAGCCCCTACTGAGAGCGACTTCGTTTTGAGACAAGCGAAGTACGAAATAAACGAATTGCAGTGTGCTTTCACATTGAGAACAAGATTTCAATCTTAGAGGTGAAACGCGGGAAACCGTGGGATGAAGACTTGTTTTATACCCCTGTCATATTATGGCACATTAATATGCCGTTTGTCCTCGCATATAAAATATGTCTTTGGATGAGTTCACTTTATTGATTTGTACAAGTGGATTCTCCATAATTTCTCTTGTTCGTCCTTTCTCCTGTCTCTAATTATTTCCGAATATAAACTAACTGAATCTGATACGGAAAGAACCAGTGATGAATTTTAATTTAGCGTTATCGAAATATAAGTTAATAAAAAGCATTATTCCTGTCATTGTATAATTGTGTAGTATTCACATACTATTCTCCTATAATGCGTGAGGAAAACGAATCCCGTCATTGTGCAATCAGACATAATGAAAATAACTTTCTCATCCCCGATCTCGGGATGGCACTCAAGAAAACAGTAAAACACAAACGAACAGTTAAGGATCAATATACGTGAGCCTAGGACGTAGACTTCTTGAGACTGCGTCTGTTATCTCGAGAAACTTCCATCTGTTGGCGCTATGCGGCGCCCGCGTGTCGTTGCGTGCTTACTTTCTTCCGTGCTGGCTGCTGCTGTTGCTGTGTCGTCTCGGGGTTCCACGTCACTTCCGCCGTTGGCACGGACGTCGTCATCGTCTTTTCCTCCTCCTCCCCCCAACGCCCTCTTCTGCAAATTACAGTTCCTATCATTCTTCTGAAGTAAGTCATATGTAACTTCATCATCATCGTCTGAAATATTATTTTTATTCTTTAACAATTATCTTCTATAAAGGACCGAATGTGAATTCTAACCCACCTTGTGCCCTACGTATAGCTTCGGAAGAATTGCACACATTTTATACCCTGTTAAGCGAAGTACTATCGATGCATACATCCTGATTCTACTTAGAAAAAACAGCATCGATATTCATCTCGATTCCTCTCGATTCAGTTTATTGCTAAGATATTAACATCACAAAAGTCACTTAAATCAGTTCATATTGACAAATTGACTTTTATGTATTTATTAAAGTTAATTCTCGCACACAAATGTACTGATATAATTTACTGAATATCCTCTCAATATATTTTAAATGCAAAACCTTATAGAATTTTTTAGTAAATTATTATTCCACTTGTAGAAATAGCACATTAATTAACAGAGTAATGAAGATAGTTAACTGTAATAGTTGATTGACCAATGCAGACCATGAGACATATCTACATTTTGACGAAAGAACACCCTGCGAGACATTTGTTGATAACCAGTTCTAGATTTTTCACTAAACGCAAGTTAGTGAAAGACTTAATTATGTTATTTTTCTTTCAGGTTATGTAGACCTATATGTGCTATCAATACATATTTTGTTCAGCGTTGAAAGTATCTTTTTGTTTAGTTTCATTTATTTAATTTCCATGAGTTTGATTTTAAAAGATAACTATGCATATCATTCTTTCACAGAGACTCCAATCAACTCTCTATGTTTTTTGGACTACCAAGTGCAATAGCACAATTACGTCTCTAATAATGTTTTATGCTAGAGATGCGTTTTTACTTATCCTATTCTTAGAAGACTCTAGATCTTTTATCCTCATCATATATTTTCGTATTTAATGTTTTAGTCGTCTGCTATCGCAATTTAATTCAATTTATTTGCAAAAGTGATTAATTTTTTACAAAAAAATAATTAAAATACACTCATTCATTTTTACCTTCGAGACCCATTTACCAACCATTTGTCTAAGACTATTTCTTATTCTATTTACTACCCACTTTGTCTACAAAATTTCTCTTTCTATTTACTACCCATTTATGTTTTTTTTTCCTCTGGAAATGTAATTTCTTTCACTTTTTCTCGTCATTCATGTCTTGTCTCACTTTTCATTATGTCTCACATAAGTCCTAATGAAGTAACGTATTCTCTGTATTTTTCGAAAGCCTCCTTCGTTGATATCTACATCATCCAGAGTTCTTTATCCGGTATGTTAAGTGTACCGTTCTCTCTCGCATATATCTCACAATCTCAAGGCTCATTTATAAATACTGCAAAATTTTAAGAGGAAGAAAATGTTTAATGCAGATTAGAAACAATGACTCGCTATTTTGTAATGAATATTAACGTATCCTCTCTGAAATATCAAAATTTACATATAATGGATCAAGGCATGCGTGAATTAAATTTCGTATGAAATGACGAATTTTTTTTAGATGAATCTGCCTATGAAGTGAGCATAAAGCGTCCACTGGTGTCTGCAATCGGGTACACAGTCGCCCACCTGGCAGTCTCCTGCATCGATAGCTGCGGAAGAGAAGTGGTCAGGGGACTGGTTCACTGCCATGTCGTCTACCTCCTTTCTCCTTTGCTATATCCTTTCTCTTGTTTTCTTTATCTCTCTCTCTCGAATTAAATGCATTATGAGTCAAAAGACATAATATGATGAATTTTCACAACGATACGATGTATACGTCAAGTGAAATAAGTTACTTCAAAGAGTATCATTGGAATAAATACAACATTGGAAGAAATTATGATTTAAAAATTTCGCATAGAACGACAGATAAATATTGAAAATGCCAATTTACCACAAGATATTTTCTAGTGAACTTTTCAATGAATGGATTGTAATGTTTGTTAAGTTTACAACATAATACCTTCCCATGTTCTTCCTTACTATGAATTAAAAACCTGAAATTGTGTGCACCTCACTTTGTGAATGTGCTTATAAATAAACTTTTATCCCGATATGATCTTGAAATTCGCGCAGATCAATCGCGAAGATCGTGTGAAACTGAGAGTCTCTGATTTGAAAGTAGAAGGACAGTAAAAAAGTAAGTATGACGGTGAAATTGGCTCATCAATGATATGTGAAGCAGCATTTAAACATATGTTACTCCCTAGCATTTCAAAAATGAATGATCCGGAATACGTGTTATCAAATGCCCTACCGCTCATTGCATTCGTAAACTAGCTCTCCCTTGGCCGAGTAAACGTACTAAGTATAAGGTATATCTTTTGATAAAAACTGTTCAGGATTATCCACACGTTATAATTAATTATGCGAAAGATATAATGAAGTGTTAACGGGAAATGAATCCCAAAGGCAAATTGGTTGCACGTGTTCAGTGGGTAGAGGTTGCAACGATGCACAAGAGGCTCCATGAATGTGAAACCATTCTGATTCGGTTCCATTTTACTTGAAACCACGCAGAATCATTGCCAAACATCTATCAGTTAAAGAGAAATATATTGAATGAGATGACAAATATTATATCTCATTGGCCTTTCTACCTAATCGTTGAAAAAGGTTATAGTTCAATGAAATTAACTAAACACTCACTTTGGAACTAAACACAAACGTTCTCATTTTCCAGTAGTTTTTTATTGTTTACAGTTCGTTTTATGGTTAAAGTAATTAGTTTTATTTTACTGAAAGTTTATCATATTTTTTCGGAGATTTCTTACTCAGATAACATTTATTCCCGAGAATCATCCCACCTCCTTCTTTTGATGCGTTGTTAGATATTTTTGGAAATGTAGTAATATTAATTAAAAAATTCCATGCATCGTTATGAATGCAATAGAGAGTGGGTAGATGCAACACATCTATAATTCTAAATATTTTAATGATAAACCTCCAAAAGTTTTATGTGCATGTTAAATTATCTATTTTCATTTTCTGGATTAAACCATGATGCGAATGTTTAAAACTAACCCTATTGAAGTGTCTCAAATTCCTGCCTTGAATCCTTAATCTGCTTGTGCGGATCCACGCAGGAATGAAAGAGAGTGGGACCTGACGACGGAGAGGGGGACCTGAGCGGTAAAGTAGGCGAGGAGCTCTGCGGGTATATAAAGAGGGGTCTCGCGGTAAATTGACGACTGTTGCACCAACACCACACAAGCTCAAGGAAGGAAGACAAGAAAGAAGGAAGACAAGAAAGAAGGAAGACAAGAAAGAAGGAAGACACGTTTCAGAAGAATCTCATTCCAAAAACGAGGATGCTTATAAAGGTATGTAGAATCGCGTGATGATTTGTTTAATATAGTGTCTCATGTTCAAAATTACATTACAGAATCGGAATCATTCAAAAGATTAAAGAAAAATTTTTGTCCAAGTTATCAAAAAAGTATTCTTGTGAAATTAATGATTGAAAGAAAGTAATCTGGATTTAGTTGGTTTTAAATTAGTTTTTAAGGTAAAAAAATAAATTAAAATAATGTACAGTGAGAAATTGTTGAAAACAATGTATTATTTTATTTTAAAGAAAAATATTTTCCATACATTTCGTTTGTAACAGCACATTCATACACACAGCTTTTGCAGGTGCATTCCGTTTCCAGCTCCAGATAATGAGTATTATATAACGCTTTTCCATGATTTAACAGTTTTTAGTCTACACTATTATTCTTCGTTTTTTAAAGAGGGATCTATTAATTTAATAATTATTATCAATTTTCATAAGTTTTTAAGATACATGTACTTTTGAATATATGACAGCGTTTTCGAAAATATGAGATTTCATATGAAGCGAATGACATTGCAATTTCTGTTAGTGTCAAAATGAATTTTAGTTCAGTACATTAATCGAACTTGGAATGTTTGATATTAAATATTTTATGCGGCGGAAAGTTTGAGGAGTCATTTATTGTTAAAAATGTCAAATCTGTGAGTGTAAAAATGAGTTGTTTGTTGAGTACCGTGATATTAATCAACTGAAAATTTTACCTCATCAATCGTTGCTTGTGGTTGCACAACAGTATTGTTTAACTTTTCAATATATACTTTCGTAATTAATTATTAATAATTGATCGTATCTCACAGTTCTTTATCGATCGTAGCCCAAACGGTAGAGGGGTCGCTTGTTCGCTGAACACTCGGGGCACATGAAATCCCAGAGATATTACTCATGCCTCAATATTTAGACCGATTCAAATACCACCTCAACTTGTTCTAAAATACCGGAGTCTCGTTTATCTTAGAAGTAAATTCGATTGAAATGTGAAGCTAGTCCATAACGTCGTCTCTTCAAGGAAAGGAATTGTTGAATTCTAGTTTGAACGATTCCTTGCGCAACCGTTTTTGCTCAGCCTAAATCATGGACATTAGGTTTTCTTTAGTTGCAAGACTAATCTTTGTTCATAATTAATATAATATTTTTTCACAATTCTGTAGATTTAATTTTACCTTCTCATTTAAATGGAGGTAATGAAATCGTGAGAATTTTTTATCCTTGACGGAAACACTTTTACAGAAAATAGTTTTTTGATCTCTTTCGCACTAAAAAAGTTATTGGAAAATCTGCCGCCTTTCTATGACTGAATGGTTTTTGACTAAATGGTTTCTGACTAAATGGTTTGAGTCTATTTCATTTTTCTTATAAGAGTTATTTCATTCTTTTCTTGTACTATCTGGGTTTTGTATATAAACGTTCTCTAAATTTTTAATAACTTTATTCTCAAGGGTATTTTATAAAAAATAAGCATATGATATTAAATCAACAAGAACAAAGGATTTAATTTTGGAGAAATCACGAAACAGCTTTTTTAAAAATGAAATACCCTTCAGGATAAATTTGGTGAAGAAGTTTGGAAGAAGAGATGTTGGATTGCTTCTAACATGAATTTGCGTCGACTTAATTCAAGTTTTCTCAAAATTTCTCCAACAATTAACACACACATAAGTTAAGGACAGTTTTCATGAACAATTTCTGCAATTTAAAGATACTACTAGCTCAATTTTAGTTATCTCTTTCTTTTCGTAGTACGACCTATAGCAGTCGTGAAGTAAAATATTTTTNAAAGATACTACTAGCTCTCTTTCTTTTCGTAGTACGACCTATAGCAGTCGTGAAGTAAAATATTTTTTAACAAAAGACTCTTTAATAATATTTTACTACATTTAATTTTTTCATTATTTATTCTATTTAATAGACATTCTATTTAATTGTAACATATAAACAAAAAGACATTTTTCTATATTGTGTGTACTATACTTAGCGGAAATGTGTCTGTGAGACTAATCCAAATACCACAGTTGTATTATTCCAGTTACAGTGTTTGTACCATTGTCAAAATTTTGTTGACTTGGATTTCTGGGCCACTTTATAGACGGACCTACAATTTTTTTTTCAAATTAAACAAAAAATATTATTTTAATTTTCATGCATTTATTAAAAAACACTATTTATGCTTAAAGTACTTTGTACTTCAAATCATTGTATAAGCGACTCGTGATTTTCATATTTCTGACGCACACAATTCGTATCCCCAAAAAACAATGCTGGGAAGAAATTTTCTAAACAGAAGCTATATCTATATAATCTTACTTACTATAGAAAGTCACTTGGTACATATAAATAATCGAAGATGAATTAAATTTGTCTATTCTTATATTAACTGCTCAGTCTAAAAGAACGGTCGATTTTAAGGGACAATATGAGTGGCTGATACTTCACGTGTGTGATGCTTTTCTACTCTACAAGACTTTTATGTTCATGAGAATTATAAGAGTTGTAGGTTTTCACGTAATAAATTATCTTTACGATTATTTTTAATCTATTTTGATACCTGGAAAAGTATCATTTAAACTAAAGTAGTAATCTCGGAGAAGTCTTCCTCACATTTGTACTTTATGTGTACAGTAAATGATCTTCAAAATTCTCAGTATTTCCATTTTCATTTGGACTCGGAGATATGTTTCTTCCTCTTTCACAGCTAAGAATGTTTGCTCTCAGTGTTCAACGCCATTTTCTGGAACATATTGATCCTGGGTAATCAATGATTATTCTCTTCTCTCCGTACACGATATACTATATTTTCCACTATTATTGTGTTTGATATATGGTTTTTATATACTTTTAATTACTGCGAATGAGCTATACTCATTTGCAATTTAATAAATTTTCATTATTCAAAGACTAACTTTCTATAATAATAACTCAACACTTTCCTCAAATTGAAGTTCATTAGAATATGTTCTTTCACCTAATAATGAATAAAATTGTAGTGGAATCAGATCTAGAGATAATCCTAGATTTACATTGAGAAAGCAAATAAGAAGGGAGCGAAGCATGTAATTCCAGTATCTTGGAAAGTGATTCTTGACTGAGCGAACTGGACCTCGATTTTCTTTGGCCATAGCGTGTTTCTTTTCACTTTTGCTATTAGAGATTCCCCAGGGCGGCATCTCTGCTCTGGCCGGTTGAATATTTGACCACTGAACAAACGACGCTTATTTAATATTTTTTGGTATAATTTGTTGTTTCTTCATTAAATGTCATAATAATTGCAATTATGATCATATTTTATGAGTTCTAATACGATGAAAATTATTATTGCTGAATGTTGTGCTTTTTTAGGTTCGTGTTTTGACTTGTGTTTCCGTAATATTGTTTACCAAATACGTTGACCCACGTTGATGCAATTATAAAAATAAAAACAATGTCGTTTCTAAAGCAAAATCTCTATTTTCATTTTTCTCTCTTTTGTAAATAGGTTTAGTCTCAGAATATACGATTCATATTTTTCCAGTTTCCGAGGTCATTGCTAGTTCATGAGTGTGACACGTTTCCACAGCTCGCGCTCTTAGTGCTGGCGTTGGTATCTGCGCGCGCGCAGCAAGCCAATCATCCCCAAGCGCAACTGCAGTATCGCCTGGCTCAAGCCCAGGCAGCAGCCGCAGCTGCCGCCGCAGCCCAAGAGCAAACGCCCGCTGCTCAGCAGCAATACGCGCAGCAACAGTACGCCCAGCAACAATATGTGCAAGCGGAGCCTGCGCAGTACGCGCAACCGACGCCGCAGCCCCAGTACACAGCTGTGGATGCACGACAGATAGCTCGACTGCGTGCAGCTCAAGCTGCGCAAGGAGGACGCGCAGCTACGGCGCCTCGCACTCAATATCAACCCGACCCAGAGGACTACGATGTGAGTATTGTAGAGTATGACTATTATTTTTTGGGAAGGGTTTGTTTGTTAACCATTGAAATTGACTGTTAGCAACACTGTATTAGAATATTTTAACGAGTGCTTCGTGAATAGCAGATAAAACTTAAGTGTATCAGATTTTCAACTCAAAAACATTCTGGATTCTCATAAAATTACTGCAAAGCAATCACAAATGCATTGCAAAAAAAGAACTGTTATATGCATCGCCTATTATTAAAGAAGCAAATCCAGTGTAACGATATGAAGCATTGCTGTTTTGCACAATTCAATGTACGCGGTATATTCATCTTACCTTCCGAGTTGAACTGTTCCTCTATCCGATAACGCGAAGTAAACTTAGCAATAAGTCACTTCCACAATATCACCTCGAGAATAACTTTTTCTCTTAAATAAGCTTGTTTGATCGTATAAATGTCACATTTATTCTTTTGACATGCTGTGGCATTTATAGAAGATTTATCAAAGCATCTGATTGTTTTTGGCTATTTCAAGGAACACCAGCGCGAGTTGGGGAAATAAAAAGCTTTTACTTTATTTTATCTTCTCTCTAAGAAGAAGTTAAGGAGAAATACTTTCTTCCTGTACATTCTGTATTCGAATGAAATTTTTTGTAACACTTTTAAGTTACTAAAGATGAGTTTAATTGTCGTAGAATTCTTGCAAAAAATGAAAGTATGTGTTACTGAACTATTGTAACACCTAAAATCTTTACTCTTAAATGTCTTCCTTACTATATCACGATTGATTATTTTGCAATTACTTTGAAGTGATTGAATTTGATTGCACATCGTTAACGAGTGTACCAAACGAATATTACATTCAGAAAATGAGATTATTGTTTTACATGTATAAATTACCTTATGACAGCTGTATTACAAGTAATGCTTATTAAATTAATAATTTATGTCCGCGATACATCGTGTTTTTACCATAAAAGATTTTCTAGGAAGTATGATGAAGCTGTTGAGTTTCCTCGTAAGCCATAGAAAGTATGGACTGCCGTTGCATGTGGCGCTGCTATTAGATACAGTGACAATGTGAAAGGATCGTTTATTGTTCCGTGAAAGGTTCCAGGTACCCACAGGAACTTGAATGATCTGTACGCGCAACACATGCTTTCACGTTCATGGTTATTGCAGACACGTGGTCAACGTTCCTCGTCTACTTTAACGAACCGGAAACTCCAAACCTCTCGTTTCGTTGTTTCTGCAGCCCCTAATGAGAACAATTGCGTAAGAATGTCCTGAAACTATAATTCTGAAACTATAAATCTTCCAACATAGAAAACTCTTCTGTTCTTAGCGTATTATAGTGTAATATTGGGTTTATTCAGGATTATCACAATATTTACTCATTTATTAAAGTTTTCTGTAGTTCCTATATTTTGCCTTCTGGAAAAATATGAAAGAAACCTTCCAATTTCTTTGATACATCAATTTTACAGTATTGTAAGAACGAAAACGCGTTCTAGTCTATGTATTTAGAAGATTTCTGTTATTCATGGAATTACGTTCATACACACATCACATACATAATAGGTTACCCACTTAAACAGTTTTATTTCTATCGAAATGAATCAATGCGACTTGCGAATTTAAGACATCAGTACGTGTGTTTTAGAGTAGAATGAATTTTTGATACAGAAATACTAATTTAAAATATGAATGTTTTATCTAGGTGACGAATTATCCCCTATTTTCATTATCAATTTATTTTATTTAACATCTACTTCTGTATTAAATTTATCGAGATGAGAAAGCAATGTGTTGCAACTATTCTGAATAAAAGAAACCTCAGTGACTGAAAGAGATATAAGTATGTCTGATACGTGTCGATGCTTGTGGAGTAAACCTGTCCTTTAAGGGGTTAGTCAGTGCTGTCGTAACGAGAGTGAAGGAAGTTGGGCGGGTACCCTTGCAGAGTAGTTGCTACAACTCCCACGCCCAATGTTAGGTAAGTTATGCTGTGGGATTAAGCACAAGTCAATGCCGCCTATCACTGCATAAAAGAACATTTGCGAGTATTTTTTTCAAATATGATTTCAAAAATTTAAAATGACTACGCTGAGAGAAATAAACCGGGAATCTTGACCAAGAAAACTGATTTAAGTTGGGACGAAATGTTGTTAAAAGAATACTCAGATTTCAAGGAAAATACTCTCTAGATAAACGAAAATACTCTCTAGATAAACGAAAAAAATCGCTTGCTATACTCACAATTACTTATTTAAAATATCCTGGTGGGGAATTCCAACATTAGATCGTGCAGTTATGAGATCAGCGTACGATCCCAAGACCCAGAACCTTTTACGTAGAGTAAATTTTTATGTCTTTTTACTGAGTATAATTCTACCAAAATATGTTACCAAGGTCAATGTTGTATTTTCCCTGAAAACGCTACTAAAATAAGCCTGGGAGTAGTCGGATTGCAACTTCGTACGAAATTTTTCCCCATCTTGGGAAGGTTTACTTATAAATTTCTCTCGGCGTAACCTTCCTGGACAATTAAGTTACTCATAATATTTTAATTTCGATAGAGGATAATCACGTCTGCACTAACAATGAGGAAGGAAAATAGGGTAGCGTCGTTCCAAAATTTGTCACGACAGGACTTGATGACTGGTACAACGTAATTGGTTGCGGAGGAAATGAAGAAACCCACGTAGTTTGATGCTCCCTCTCTCTCGAGAGAAAGTATTATGCGTGATAGTTGTTTCTTTCTCAACTATCAGCTCTCTACGAACGGCGCCCTCACTGTCATTATCAGCAAGTGATCTGTATATTGATCGGTTCTTCTCTCATCCGTGAAACAAGGCTCAATGGGAACACCAGTATTTGACTTCATCTCGCAAAGGAAGGTTTCTTTTTCTCATTGAATCATGTGTCATAAGTTATACAAGGACGTGTAGAAAGTGTATGTAAATAGTAATGACATTGGAATAGTGATGCGATGTATTGTATTACGCAACTTTTATTCACAGAATTTTCTTACTGCACATCGTGCTGTCATTGCACGAATGGTTTCAAATCATCTGATGAACATAATTTAACCTCTTATTAGATTCCGTGTTATTTTAATTGTATGTTCCACCAAAATATTAATTTGAAATTTATTTCGGTATTCTCTAGCTGCAAAATTAGCTTTAATTGTACAAATAATTTAAAATTGAGATAAAAGACAATATTTGACCAAATTTATTACTTCTCATTGTTGTCAGTAAATTGAAACTTAACAATTTTTCTTGAACTCCTTTTTTTTCTTTTATTTTTTATCACATTTTCAAGAACTAAATTTTTAGCAAAAGTTTACGTAATATGACAAATTAATACACATTTGTCTCAGTCTTCAACACTGTCATTACGGGGTTTTCATTAAACGGGGTTTTCATTTACCTATTTGTTAAGTCACCATGCGTCAATGGAGCGCTCTAATGCTTCACTTATACTGCATGCCTCATTAACATTTATGAAAAACGAGTATATTTCTTTTCCCCCTATTAAAGAACTCTTTTGTTGGAAAGATATCATTTTTCCCGTTTATCTTCCTCATAAATTTGGTATTTTCGTTCCCATAAAAATCACATTCCTATAAGATGTGGTCTACTGTGTTTGTCTTTTTTGCATTCGCAGATGCCACCTGTTGTTCTGGAGTATATTTATATTTTACACATTTTTCAACTTTTAAATTCTTACATATTGCGAGGACAGCGTGACGAAAACTCAGTAGGCGGGGACAGCTGAACTTCACCGCACGGCTGTGTCGCCCCTCCCCCTTCCACATAGCCACGCAGAACCTGAGCTTGACGAGGTAACACATCCACTCTCATCTGTGTCCGCATCCATGCACTGCCACTTAGCCATCGGATTTCCGATTTCACTTGTTCGCCCGCTTCCGCGCCAGGTGCTGTGCAGGAAAGATGAGTTTGTCACGACTCGCGTATAAACCACCTGTCAAAGGATGATTTTTTGTTCAATTGTTATTCCAGCTGTCATATTGGCAATACACAGATAATTGTCTCACTATTAAAGATATTGTTATAAATCGAGATAAATTATTTAGCAAATTATAACATTTCTTACATTCTCTGTAAATATTTTTATTTTAGTTTATAGTGCGCTGAATTTTCTAAAGAAAATAAGAGTCAATTATTTCGAAAGAACTTGACACTGCGAAAGCATAAAGATACTGACCGTTCTAATTACATGTTTACTCGCAAATTACAATACTTCCGTTTCCATGAGCCTTTTACTTCCGGCCGATCTGTGTGACTGGATTGAATTAATGATGTTGTTCCTACTTCCGCTCACAAGTTTCGGGCGAGTGAGAGTTCCCCGAACCACTTCAGAGTTCCTTTCTCTGATCGGATTTCCGATTCTTGAAATTATGAGAAATAATTATTTAATTTACTCTCACTTATCAGTAAAAATGAATTTCCTACTTTTTTGTAACAACGAAAGGAATATTGTTGATTTTTGTTTCGATTAAAATGTATGTAATTTTGTTTCGATCAAGCATACATTTACAAATAGACTTATTAGGATCTCTACTAGATTGAGAGAAAGCTCATTTTTGGAAAACCAGTTGATGGGATTGATAAGTACACGAACCCAGAAAAAAGTCTGGAAAAATATATTCGAATTCTTTTTATTTTTCTGCAAAATTATTATTTCCGTTTACAATATCTCACCAGAAAAAATTAAATTAAAAATAATTAACAATTATTTTCGTTTATCACTTTTTTCTTTAGTTTCAAAATTGTTGCTGGTGAGGATATTAATGTGTTATGAGACTTTTTAGATATGAAAGAGTATAATTAATTTTCCGTGGACGTCTAATTCAAAGCGTTTAATTCAATGTTTAGAGCAATTAATTGACATGTTTTAGCTTCTCGTGTTTAGTGTCATAGTTCTTCTTGAAGATGACCTCTACCTCTTCCTCGAGTACTACTACACAGAAGTAATGATAAACTTTCTTGGAGGTTTTCGAGGCCGCCATTTCTACACTATCTGATGGCGAAGGATAATAAACAAAGTTATATTTCTTCGATGTGTATGGTTTCCGAGTTGTACGTTTTATTAAGAAAATTTTTTTTTCTCAAGTAATGCGGAAAATATATATTGATAAATGAATGTGTAATCGTAAAAGTCAAGCTAATTATCTGCCGAGAACCACCTCCTGCAAACAACGTTGTTGTTTTTTCGTGAGCTTAGTAAACGTTCAATGGAAGAGGCTCTTTCTACTTTACATATTTTCCACGTTTCTCGAAAGGTCGGTTGGTCAGACCATGAATAACAATTTCATGTAATAGGATACAACCTGTAGTTATGATAATAAGGATGGAGGTAATGCATTTTGTCGTCCCGAGCAAGTGAGATGAGGTCCATCGCAAACTCGTCTCATAAACGCATTTCCGATTTCACTTCCGTCGCCTGCCTTCCGACCGCCCGAGTGAGAGCGAACGCGCTCCGATTGCGTTTTACACGTTTTTACGGCGTCTGCTTCCTCGCTCGCAGGAAGTGCTAACTTATGCCTATTAGCGAGAGGAATGTTTGACAGACTTCGGACTTGCGGAGGGAAAGTGCCCTCTAGAAGTATCGCGTCAGTTCTTACTGAATCGGAGGGATGTAATTAGAGTTGCATAGAAAGGAACGAATCGCTTTGCTCTTGACTGTTTTTGCATCTGAGTTATTGACCTTCGGATTGACTCATGAGTTTCATTTGTAATGGGGTGAAAAGAAAGTGATGGATGACAGTTTTATTTATATGCAATGCGTTGACCCATTTACTGGAGACTAGCGATAACTACACGGACTACTATATGACTTTTAGACTTGAAAAGTTCAAAGTACCTTTGCAAGTGAATCGCACGCGTGTGTCCGTAATGCAGCGTGCGGATGTTCTTTCGATCATCAAAATGTATTGCCTCGTTTCTACGATCCTCTTCGTGCGCCGCAGTCAGGTCTCGAAGCCACGACCCATGGAGAAGAGAGTCTGTGGTCGTGCACGAGGAGCGGTGGAGACGTGGGGATCGCATGTAGCGGACCGATCTTTTCTCCGGCATTACGTCACCACTTTACAGTGGTTCCTACGCTAGAACACTGCCAATTTTCTCAGAAATAAAATTTAACTCTTGTACTATAAAATGTAATCAACATTTTTTGTCCAAAAGTTGAATAAACCATATAAAACAAAAGCTACTGTCTCTAAAGTAAAAACATTATTTCAGTTTTCATATAATAAATTAATAAGATAAATATAATCAAAATAACATTTAAATCTCATTTTCTCAAAATAATTTATGAAACATTTCAATATAATAATTTAAGAAATTTATGGGAAGCTGAAAAATTTACTTTACAAAAAGTTAATGTTATGAGGTGTAGTATTAAGAAAATCATTTATCTAATTGGGATTTCATAAAAATTGTACATATTTATTTCATTCGATATAATCACAACACAATATTTTGAATGATATTATTTCCTTTTAATGAAACGACAGACTTAGCTAAGACATGCTGCAATATAACTGCACTTCCATCCCTCTCAACAGAAACGTGTAATATTCATCTGTCCTCATAAAATTATCTGATATCACTAATATTATGTTATAAAACTGCACATTTTCAATTATTCTTCGATTCGTGAAAAAATTGACTCAAACATTTTTCTTTGATTAAGAAAAGCTTTGTTTGGAGAACCTTGAATTTTTGCGTAGCTTACATTTCGGACAAGAAAAGGGAGTGAATCGCAATCAATCAACTCAGAAAACTATAATAGTAGGTAGAGAGACATGATTTTTTTCAATTCCAAACTTGTTGAAGGTTAGAGGAGGGGGGAGAACTTCCTCATTCCCCCTCAAATGACGCTCCTGAGTGGCACAGAAAACAATGATTAGTGAACTGTCCAATACAATAAGTGTAATAAGAAGTTGAGATTTTCAAGCGTCTGTAGAATCACTAGCGGTTTTTTTTCATGGCTTGCAGATGAAATGTTCTCATATTTCGTCCACATTTTCGGCATTCGATCCATCGTGTTGTCGTGTCAGAGTGATGGTAGACTGTGGTGCCGTGCGAAACATTCGAAAGGTCGAGCAGATGGTGAAGAGGCGGAGTCGCGCCAGGACTGACTCCGGAATTCAAGATGTCACAACGATTCCTTGTCCAAGATGAATTTCTTCCTCTGAATGATTAGTAAAACAAACGAAAAATTTATTTTTAACTAAAGAATTTGCAAGTCGATAAGTCGAATTTTTTACTACAATACTGGAATTATTATACACTTATATCAAAGAAATTTTGTACCCTTTATAAAATGTTTCTCTTTACCACGATTAGGTTATATGCCTTTGATTTTAAGGCTTGAGTACCATCACGAAGCTGATGAACACTCTTAGCAAGTTAACTTCAAAGTATAAGGGACAAAGGCTTTTTGACACAGTACTGTGAGCTAGAGAATTGACATGTATTTTTGCATCTAATATAATAGAGGTTATCAATATTAATTGATGCAGAGCGATACATGCAGTGAGAGAGAAACAAATTTAGAACAAGTGGGGATTGTAGAGATTTCTTATTAAATACAGGATGCTGTGCTGTGGCAAAGACAATGTTTGGAAATTTGGTGATGCAAGTGGAACAGCTCGCACTGAATGGCTATAGAATTTGAAATGGTTGACAAACGTAAGAAAGAGCGAGTGGAGACAAGTGAGAGTGGCGATTCTGGTAGAAAAATCTTAATTATCTAACAAACTAATTAAAAGGAACAGCCTTATCAGAAGCTTAATAGAAGTTGAAATAGCCATGTCAGTAAAAAACTGTCGAAGAATTGTTTTTGGTCGCGATAATATCAAATACGGTTCCCTGAATATTCACATCGTCCTTTGTATATCTGCATGACCGCCGGAATAGTAACTTACTACACGTGCTTAGGTCTTTAGTCCTCTTAATAAAAAAACTTAAACTGCAAATGCATGGATGTTTATAGTCCGCAATAAAAGAGTGGAGATGAGAGTGGATATGGAGACGGGAAAGGGTAGATCGAATCAATTGATTCGATACGCCTGACCACTACATCGGGAAGCGAAAGGTCGATTTCTCAAGATCTATCGCATTGACACATCTGAAATACTACCGCAAATATAGTTGTGTTTTCTCTCTTTATTTTAATCATGAAGTCAAATGTTAAGTTACATGATATTTTCTCCAACAAATACGTCCAACATTTCTTCTGTCACAATAGAAGTCCGTAATTCCTTGCTTATGCAAGATTTGTAATTAATTCTTGACAGTTGAAAAGACGAATAGACAATAGCGAACCGATAAAGAGAATGAAGAGCGAGTGAATTATGGGGTTTTAATTATTGAAACAGTCGACGTACATTTCAGTGAAACTCTCATAATAGCTCTTCACAAAAGAGCAAGCTGGGAAAAGTTTTCAAATAATCAGCTGACAGCTCTATTATAATATGCAGTACATACTTACCTCTTATAAGTTCAAAGGGACATCGAAGACTCATGTTTATTTCCTTTATCAATATTTAAAGCTTTTGATAGACAGTTAAATTCTAGAAAAGAAAACTAAAAATTCTGGGTAAAGTTTGTTGTCTCGTTGTATAAAAAACATAATTTGTCGATATTAGTTAATGATTTTGTAAGAATGAACGATATTAACCTTAACAGTATCTCTTCATTTAATTCGTAATTGAATATAACGTCACTGATCACTTTTAAAATTGAGGACTGACATTTTTTTCATGAGACAACGTATAGTTTGTAAGCAAATTACAAAAATATATTATTTCTTCAAAAAATTCTGAAGTATGTTCTAAATTGAAGCTTGAAACTCGGTTTATTGTCGGACTTGTTCTAATATTTCACGATATCTTGAACTGTGAGTTATACTAGTTCATTAGCTCTCCCTTGACCTCCGATACCCAATACAGTGGAATGCAACAGGAAGGCCATGGAATATTGTTCCGTAATAAACAAGGGACATTGTAACACTATCGAATCATGCGGAACAAATGGCTATCTGGAACATGAACTTTTTCGTCAGTGAAAGGTTGGGTGGAGTATGGCCTTGCATCGGACACCAGTGAGGCAAGGACCAGTTCAGGTTCACTTTCTGTGACCTGTGGAGATAGCATTTCTGTGACGAGGAGTATTGCATTAGGTTTTTGTGTTCTCCTCAGCAACGCCATTATAAAATATGGTTTGTCATATGATTTCACAACGAAGTGAAATAAATGAGGTTCAGTTCTTTGGCACACTTTTGCTTTCACTATCGTAATTAAACCACAAAATAAATTTCCTCTTGGATAGGGGTATTAGGTAGATTATTTGACGTTAACATTCATAATAACAAATATTTTGTAGTTTAAGTATTAAGTATTTCATAGTTGATAAGCAATGTAATAATTTTATTCTCTCGACATTCTCATCAATGCAGATAAACTTTATCTTTGATGTATTTCATGTTTCCAAAATTAATCATAAGCAAATGTGAGAAAATAATTTACCGCGTGAATATTAATACTTCAGTTGGTGTTTCACTTACTTTGGACGGTTCTCTCCCATAACTTATATTCCCTAATAACGCAACATCTCTGCTTCCCAATTCCTTCAGCGAATTTATGGAATTTGGTGGAAGAACGACCTCATGACCTGAATATCACTATATCAACAATACGTTACATATGATTTAGAATCATTTGCATTTTTTCTCAAGGAGACAAACTCCCCGAACAGGATATTTCATACGTACTTTGAGGCTGTGATCTGCGTTCAGTGAAACTAGTAGCACGTGAGTAAGTATAACGATAGTATAACAAATTCTCGAAGCGGAATAGGTGAATACACCACAAGATAAAATCTGACAGAATTAATTTCTAATTTCATTTACATTATGATAACTGAACGAACAATGACTCACACTTACAAGGAATCTGTTGAATCCATGATATATCCATATTTGTATTTAAGATCTTTTGGCCAGGTTCAGTTCATCATGGCTACACCTACAACTAAACTGTTTGCAAACGAAAGTGGTGGTTCACACTTCCAAACACTCTCTACCGATCTCTCCACTCTTAATAAGCACACAGCTCGGCCTTTCTGGTGTTAAACTCTGTCACCAATTTAGTTGAGGACCCAAGAAATAGGAAATATTACTTCTTCTTTAGTTACCGATTTAATATTATTTTTGCAACCTTCATAAAATTACGAAGAAAATTAATCTAAACAATACAATTACGCCAAAATTAAGGATTTCATTCAAATTTTTAAAATGAGATTTAATCGTATTTTTAGACTAATTCCTTCAATTAGTTATAAACTTTGAACATAATAATTATAAAGTGTAAATTATAAGGATGTCGACCAGCAACCACTTCATCCGCTTTTACTGAATTAAATACAAAACTACAGAAATATTCTTAGTTTACAAAAAAAAATGTATTAATGATTTGGGTGAAGGAATTGATAAAGATAGATCATGGATTGCCGGAGAACGTAATGAATCGAATTTGCTGGGAGTAGTTGAGGGAAATCAGCTGAAAACTTAACGTAGTTCGGCCAAGCGGGAAATCAACTCCTCGCTCTACCTGTCTCGATTACGATGGATATTGCTATGGTGATGTATTTGTCATAATTCATTACCTATCAAATTATAGGAAAATGTCTCCAATAGTTCACTTTTACCTAAATACATTATTTTGTAATATTAGAATGTTTCATAGTCATAGATTTTGAGATATTAAATGCCGATTAAATTTTCCTCGTGAATTGGCATTATTATTCAAATCATAATTAAATTGAAATTATTCTTACCTTTTTTTGCGGACAATTTTTTTTATTATTATGTCACAATTTTTCAGCAGTATATTGCTCCCATCGTAAGGTGAACGTATGTGTTTAAACATTTAAACAAATGTTTGATTTATCTTGGTTACAAATAGAGGATAAATTAACCACATACACAAATAAAGCAACTACACAGAAAAATAAATAATTTAAAAAACAAACCATCAAAGCAGAATATCATAATAAACAACTATAAATTTTTGGATATGTTGTCAGTGTCAGTTTGT
Organism: Laupala kohalensis; assembly: GCA_002313205.1. Lineage (NCBI taxonomy): Eukaryota > Metazoa > Arthropoda > Insecta > Orthoptera > Trigonidiidae > Laupala > Laupala kohalensis. Next base: position 113,169 of record NNCF01126122.1, read on the forward strand.
AAATTCAATGTGTATTTCGTAAATTTGATGTGTAATATTTTTGAAATACATTTTTAGTATTTTGGTTCCCGATCTAAAATAAAACATTAACCCAATCTATTGAATGATTCAAATTTAAACGACGTAATGTAATAACATTACGTTATGGCATATAAAAAAATGTCTGCAAAAAATGGTCACAAGAATAATTTGAATTTTTCCCTGGAAAGTTTGAATTGCTCATGACGACTTAGTTCCAAATGACTCATCGAATTTTCTAGCAGTTTTCACAGAAATTCATTAAATTATTCTTCCTGAGAAGGAATATAAGAACAAAAATTTTCGAGTACACAGCAACTTTTTACTATATAAGAGTTAAGATGAAGCGCACTACGTTGCCCCGTTTATCTCCTTAAACAAAATGAAGAGTAATATTTAGAAATGCTGAGAAGTGACAGAACACTTACCTCTGCTCTTTCAGGCCCGACATTGTAATAGTGATGGTCCGATGGAGTAACGAGGAAGCGGTACATCCTCGCTGTGGTGTAATTGCGCCTGAAGGTCACAAGTACCTTACGGATTTTCTAATGACTTCTCTCAAGGAAACGAAAGGTGAAACGATAGAGCGATCACCTTTGACTCTTCGCTTGTTATGAAGTGAAGGACGGAGAAAGGAAGTAGCTCATAAATAATATCGTAAAATCAACAAGCAAAATCTTGATGACGGTTTATGTAACAGATTTTATTACTCTTAACAAATACGTCTTCTCTCTGCATCGGAAAACCAAGTTCAAGCTCGTTGACTTTCTGGCCCACTAGTTCTTAGTCTCATTGATTTCCTTCGTACCCAATAAAAATACTTCCTCAAAATATTGCACATTACTAGGTGCAGTATATCGTGGGGACTATTCTAAATAGACCTACGAAGTAAGTATAGGACCCCTGGAATGTAAATTTTGAATAAAGTGAATTTTAAAACCAATAAGTATAGGGTTGGAAAAATCGTATTCGAACGTTCAATATCTCACAAAAATATTCGGCCACTCTCATAAAGTCGCTGATTTTTATTTTCTCTGTTAAATTATGAATAGAAATGAAATCAATGAAGAGCGAAACAAAACGTATTTAAATTTGTGAACGTTTTTAAATACAAGAAACGTAAGAAAAACGAAGCAAAATACTCGATTAATATGAAATAAATAATTATAATTGCATTTTAACAAAATTTTAAAAAGAGAAGTCAAACACAGTATTAATAGCTTTTGTTGTTGTGAAGGAAGGTCAAAATTGCAAGTGACCGAATATTTTTGTAAGGTGCTTTCCTTCGTTAAAATGCAATTGTATTTACTTCGTATTAAATGAATCCTTATTTTTCGTTTTTCTTACTCTTAGGATTCAGAATTGTTCAGATTTAAATACGTTTTGTTTCGTTCTTCCTTGGTTTCATTTTTCTTCATAATTTAACAGAGAAAATCAAAATCAATGACTTTATGAGAGTGTCCGAATGCTTTTGTGAGGGACTTTATGTCTACCAGAAAGTTTCCTCTCCAGTTGACCACAATCGGAAATGCTCATATATTTCTACCATTTTTGGTTTGTGAATGAAGTAGTTACGGTTTCACGTTTGTACAAAGTAGGTGGAAATAAAGTAGTAATCGCCATGACCTATTCCATGGGAATACTGTAATTTGAAAAAGAATGTATGCGTTAAACTCCGTCTAGAGAACGCAATGAAATATTGAGCATTAGTATCTCGTGTCTCAGAATTTTATGTCTATGGATTTGATAATGTGTCAATGTTTCGGCGTGCTTTTACGAGGTCAAGTGGAACAAATTAGTCTAGATCGGTTGTTGGACACATCAGTTATCAACAACTCATTGATCACAGACGAATCATTTATTTGCTCTAAAGTTCCTTTGAAATAAATGAAGATATTGATCCTATGATATTTTTTTAGATTATTTACTTCATTTTGTTTAACCGATAATTCTGAATTACTGACATAATGGAAACAATTGACTAAAAATGAATTCTTGAAAGTGATAGAATATTCTAGCGTACTCAGTTACCACCTAAAGTTTCTTTTTGTGAAATTAGTCTAATTTAAATGGAGTAGTTCTTAGAACAGAATTATGTGACTTTGAAGTCCTTGATGAGTATCCGATGCCTTCACTGTATGTACACATAATGAACAACATCCCTTACACCTTTTTACTCCCATCATCTTCCGTATCTCCACAGAACCGTTGCTCATTACTAACTTAATTCGCAACGTCTGAAAACCACCACATTTTTATTTGGAACTTTTCAATTCTACTAGTGTGCTTGGTCAGTCACCAAACTTATTAGAAAATGATATGCCACATTTTTTAAAAACAAATGCTCACTTAATACATTACTCACTAAATGTATTACTCCTTAAGAAATACAAATTAAAGATCCTACATGAATATATCTTTCTTTCTTTCTCTTTCTTTCTTTCTTTCTTTCTCTCTCTTTTTCTCTTACTCTCCTTCTCTCTCTTTCTTGCTTGTTTTTGTGTGTAAGGGAATAAACGACATTTTTATGGGCACACTTAATTTTAAAATAAGCCTTTATATCGCCAAACTATTGCACAAAATGTTAAATGTATTTGTATTGTTTAGCTATACTAATAATGATAATACATATAATACTAAATTTTATGTAATAAATGTAATCATGAAAATTTTTACTTTCGGCTTGACACACAAAGCGTCCCCAAAAACATGTTTTAACAGAGGAAGTACAATTGAACAGCAACAAAATAATAATATTAATAATAAACAAATTGTTTTTAACCATAAAATTACGTTACTGAAAATATTTTAGATGAGTCATCAAGGGTTTCATAACTTGAATGTCTCATTCAATTCAATCTCATGCAAACAGTCTCAATTCCCAAACCATCCACCGCGCTATCTATCGGTGCGGAGAAAGCGGTGACGTCGTCGACGATGGTCATGGAAGGAGAAGAGGTGGGGGAGCAGCGACCCGCTCGCTCTCCGACAAGCCACGCAGCGAAAGTGCTCGGTCGCTTTCCCGCGATGCAGGTGGGCTCGCCCTGTCCTCCACATATACCCCCGACACACCCACTTACGCCCATCGACAGTATCAAACAAGAGGAATTGTTTCGTAGAAAGCAACAAACGAGGAAATGATCCCTGTACATTCATTGAAGCTGAGGAAAACGTGCGAGAAAGTGTTCATCCTGAAGACCCGTGTCACTAATTCACCCCAAGATGACGTCGATTCTTTACTCGCGGGAACCGGAGTCTCCGATTCGTTTAAAAGAAATAAAGAGAACTCTCACAATCAAACGCGTTCATGGCTACGACGCAGAGAACTTTATTGAACTTTTTATTTTTACCTTCAAGGGACAACATAGCGACGGTTTTGAATGTTTCAACTTGATCACGAACAGCCACTCTCTCGAAAAATGTTTTCTGTTTTAGATCTCTTCTCGAGTATGCGTACTTACAGTATTTGTTTTCGTATTTCGAGCTATTAACTAAGGAAGTGCTGTAAGTAAATTCATTTGAAAAGGGTTTAGGTGAATTTGTTATAGTATAAAGAAAGTGATACTTCCTCCATTGTTTCGAGATTTAAAATTAATTATATAAATATAGTCTTAAAATGTATGACAAAGTTATTATTATTATTATTATTATTATTGTTTCTTAAGAACTATCTTTTCTTGTTTATTTGTCATAAAGAAGACCTCATTAAAAAAGAATGTATTATAATTTTATAATTTTCAAAAAAATTCTTAAATACTTTTACGGTCCTTACCTCAATATCAACTTTATATTTAATCATTCCTGTTCAAAATTTGAGTAATGGTCATAAGTGTTATTGCTATATTCTTGGAAATAACGTGTTAGGAATTTCAGGATCGACAGACCAATACCTCACATTGTGCGTTAATTAACCCATTACCTTTTACCCTTCCTCCTTAATTCGATTTTACAAATCTCAGAAATAAATGATCTTAAAAAATGCTATCATACCTCATTGTTGATCTTTCTTACGTCTGTTTTCTAAAATAGGTATTAGTTTTGCACGTGGGAAAAAAATTAGTTTTTTCTTCGGAAATTTCATTTTTTTAAATTCAGACACGAAAATGCCAAGTGAGTGTCACCCATTTCACCGCCGCCCCCGCCCATGAGTGACTATACTTTCCCTTCAACTGCTCTGTTATGTAACCCCACGTCCAAATGACATGTTAGCTAACACACGTCGTATAAAAAATTCTTTTATGGGGCATGCAGACTTCGTTGCAACCGTGTTACTTCTTTAAGGTTTATGCCCGCCGCGTCACGTTATTCCTGTATAGGTAGGTTCGAGATTTTTATAGCATGGAATGAGCACTTGAAATATTTTCTACTTCTGTATATGAGGAGTAGCAGAACTTATGAAATGTAATCTGTTACATAGCAGAGTGTGTATTGATGAGTTATATTGAGTTAAATTGCTCCACATGGCATGAAGCTTATGTACTACTAGCAGAATGAACACTGCGTCTTCCGGGAGAATCAGTTGGGTATATAGTTGAGGACGATACAGACTCCAATCGGCATAGTGACTCCATTCCACTCATAACGGTACTGGGGTGTATTACGCCCATGAAAGCAGAGTTTGTACTCAAACTGCATGAAAAGTGTCGCTTTTCATCTCCGAGGTTCCCGAAAATATGAATTCGTCACTCACGTAGGTCGTTCCCGATTTTTACATATCATCGCCTTCCCACGCCAACGAAGAGGTCTTACATCCATGAATTTTGACTTAAATGGCGTTGTACACTAATTTTGAACGTCGCTTGAAAAAAAAATATATGCGAGAGTACTAAAATTCTGTATTAAAGGATGGAGAGACTGTGGGTGGTTTTTCGAAATCTAATATAAAAAATTATTTTCATTTTCTTTTGGAGTGAGAAATTTTATCTTGTTCGGAATAAAGCTAGTTTTGTATAAAACACAATGGCACTGCTCGACTTCCTACGTTTCTCAACTTCTCTATATTAAGAACACTTGAAGATTTTGCTCATAATGACGCATTTTTTGATAATAAAATAATGACTGGATAAATGTAACGTATGTATGTAAGTCAGGTAAGGACCACGAATGACGAGTGCCAGTAAGACTCAGTTTTTGTGAGTTTACTCACTAGATACCTCGTGAATTTTACCGAGATCGGAAGAACAGCGTCTAGATAGGATCCACATTGTTGTATACGAGTATTAGAACTGCGGTTGTTAGTCTCAGAGGGTTAACTTCCCATATATCACAGCTATGTAAACTGAGACATGGAAATGTAAAGCTACAAATATTATTTTGCCCCACCTGGGAATTGAACCCGGGATGACTTGGTGACAAGCGATCACGCTGACACTGTTGCCACGAAGGGGGAACAATGTATTGTAAAATGTTTCAAACTCATGCAATTTTATAAACACTATTGGGCTCAGGATATATAATAGCAATGTTACTTTGACAAAGCAGGTGAATTCAATATAAACAGTTTTATTAAAGTTTACTGAACTCATTGAGAGGCAGATACCAACACATTTAAGTAAATGAATCGTGACATACTCAATGACAATTCATGAGATTCTCAATTAAGTTGTACACTCACAATTACTCCAAGATTTCTGATTTGAGAGGTGTAGAAATGATTTCAGGAAGAATTACAGAAGGTGTTATCACATTCTTCTGAATTTTGTGTGGTTGTGAGGAACCTGTTATTTGCTATTTTGAAGAATTTAAGAGAGGGCAGTTTTACTCGGGCCAGTTATGTTTACTTGGAGAATTAATATAGAACTTCACTGATGTTACGTTCACATAAACCTTTAAAGCATCGAGTTACTGATACCTACATTTTTATAAATCTAAGTCATTCTCATAAAGCAGGAAAAAGGGAGAAAATAATAAAGACACTCTGTACGGCTCGCTTGGCGATGTTGAAATCTCATATCTCTTAAAACTTTTTTGGACATTATCCATCGTCTTAACCTATTTAATCATATTCAACAGGTGAAAAGGATGGATATTGCCCAAAGAGGTTGTGAGAGAAACGAATAATAAAGACAGTGTCTCTCAGAAAACGAACATAAGCTCATTTTATGAAAATATATTCGTTAGGTGTAATTGTATACAGGGGAAGAGAAGCATCATCATAGTCCAAAGATAAATTTTCTCTCGAACAAATGAACGTGATAACTTTGTCAGGTGAAAATGGCAAAGAACCGGGAATCGATCACGAGACTCCTGCATTGATCGCAGGGGTATTAACCACTACACCATCCGTTCGCCTACCATGATTACGTTATGTGGAATACAAACCACGAAAAAACAACGGTTAGGGCAAGCGCGCTAAGCAAAAGATGAAAAATCTAGATGAAAATGAGAAATATTCTAAATTCTCATGAATATTTTCTCCCTTTAAGTAATCATGCAAAAATGATATAGATTCTTTGTAAATTTATCAAGCTCCTCCGTGTACAAAGACGTGGGTAAAATACTATCAAGTGTCCTACATGATCATAAATTGCAAGTAAATTAGTCGATAGTACTTCAATTGTTTTATTGTATATTTTTATTGCAGCCTAATCCCCAATACCAGTTCTCCTTCGATGTGAAAGACGACGAGTTCACCAACTACCAGAACAGGAAGGAACAACGAGAAGGCGGAAAGATATCCGGCAGCTACAGCGTCGTGGATGCTGACGGATTCATCCGCACAGTTAAATATACCGCGGATTCTAAAGAGGTTTGTACTCTCGCCGCTAGATGTCTCGTGCATGATCTTAAATCACTGTGCTCACTCTGTCTGCTCAACTGTAATTGCTTCATAATTATTTTGTTAAATAAAATGTTCAGTAGTTTTAATTATACTCAACAAGTTACAATTCTTTGTGAAATTTTATAATAATTAGATTTGTATTCGAAAGAAATTGCCACACCTGGGATATAAGTAAGAAGCAAAGGATGAAATCAGTTATAAATTTAAACGTGATATTTCTTATCAAAAGTAATTATTAAAAAAGACTAAACTAATTTATGTCATCAGAGTCGATATTATTCTAATTTTCTGTTGGTTTTTGTTGAAAAACAATAGGATTTCACATCAGTGCTTGTTATAAGCTCACTCCTAGGATCAAATAAACATATGGAAAAATATATTTGGGGAAACATTGCAGCTGGATGAAGTATTTATATTCATAATTATATAACACAGACTCGTAGCCAGGTGGGGAAGGGCGAAAGCGAGAGCTTGGGGGTCCTAGGTTCCTCCCAAAATTTCTTATAAGTTGAAATGGAAGGACTTTGTCAGTATATAATTTTATTAATTTTTTTTCTTAAACTATTTAAAATGTAGTCATCAATTAAGTTTTTGGTGATAAGTCTGGGCCCTCTCCGCGATACATTTTTGGCTACAGGTCTGATTAACATGTACCAAACGATTCATATAAAAATTGTACGTTCTTGATCTCTTGTTAATTTAACTGAAATTTCTTGGGATTAGTTCACAAATTTTTTTAAAAAGTTAAAATTCTACTGAAACGATTAAATTATTAAGAGTTTTTTCAATGGTATTAGTCGTCTCAATTTCTTAAAATACTTGTGAATTTTCGTACTTTGTACAATGAAATGATTCTACAAGTATTTCTGCGCAGGGTTTCAAAGCGGAAGTAACACGGGAGCCCACTGACATCGTCGTCAAGGTTCCCCGGCCGCCTGCTCCTCAACCGCACCAGCCTCAGGGTCTCTCCGCTACGCAGCGCCAGTTGCAGACGCACCAATACTTGCAGGTGAGTGATCTTCGCAGAATATATGTTCACTATTAGATTTATAAAGAAAGCTACGATTCAATAAGCTACTTAATTTTTTGTGAGTAAGAAGATTGTCTTCTGCGTACTTCAGAATCTCATTTTCATTAAAGTTTCCAATCTTAAGTAATAAACAAAATATAATTAACTAATCTAATTGTATAAAGACTTTTCGTTTCGATGGAAACAAATTTATCACAAATTAACTCGCAATATCAGTGTTCAAAATTAAACATAATAACATCGTTCCTTTACTCAGATTGTTAAAGAGATGTGTGCGGAGGCACTTGCTTAACTCAGTCATAAGACTGAAACTGTTGTACAATTTCTCCAATCAAACTCAAATTTGGCATGAAAAAGACTAAAAATTTTATTAGTAATAATTTGCAGTTTTTTTCAGTGCGATTAAAATTATTCGTAAAATTTATAGTCCATTTAGTAGTCCCGTTGTTTCATACATGTTGCCCCTCTGATCATTATGTGAAGAAAACGTATGCCCAATCTCACTTTCACCTCGATACCGCATACAACCGATTCATCATTCTTGGAGTTAATACCAAAAACTTACATACAAATCGATTTGTAAATATGGAATGGGTGAAATATTTATTGTCGATTTACTTATCACAGTCCTACATTTTCACTGAATGATAATCATCTGCATTGAGACATTCGTCTCTGAAGAAATGAATACAAATATCCCCATGTACACGTAATCATTTGTCAGCCACAGGGCACTTTGGGAGTGCAACCACCTCAATCGCAACTGTACGCTTCCTTGGCTCAACTGCCCAAGCGTCTGCCACATGCTGGAGCACAAGCCGCCCCTGCCCCAGCGCCCTCGCAGGCACCCGTGCGCATACAGTACGTGCGCGCCCCTTCGCCAGCGCGCTACACGGCTCCGCAGGCACAACAATACTCAGCAGACCAGGCGCAACAATATTCCCCCGCGCAGGCGCAACAATACACCGCCCAACAATACCAGTTAGCGTCTGCGTCCTCTGCGGCAGCCGCTCCAGCGGAAGCGAGGCCCATTAAAGCGGGAGCCATTGGTTTTGCTACTCAAGAACCTAATGGAGGAAGCGTGGTGTACCAGGCCTACCAACAGTAGGAACAGGAACATTTCTATCGTTACACTTGTCAGAGGGAATGCATTATAAATGTCATTGTGAGGTTAAGTAACACGTCAATGTAAGTTCGCTATGGGGTAAACCTTGTGTCGTATCATGTCGCGTTTAAACAGGTGACTCTTCTTGGCTGGTTCTTTTCATTATAGAGAAGAAACTGTAAACATAAGTCTATTCTTTTGATACTTTTCGAGAAATAATTTTAGACTTCAAAAAGGATGAGTAAATTAAACCTATAAACAGTGAAGTAATTGATCGACGCATGTGCAATGATCCTTATTTTTTTCGTGTGTTGTGTGTGTTCCTTCTCCGCTTTGAGGATTAGAATTTTGTTATTTTAATTTTATTTTAGCTTTATTTTTGTTTTATGTTGTAAGGTTAACACGCGTTCGGAAAGAACAAATGATTGATAAATCTGCTTTCGGTATAGCCTTTGTATAGGATTTTCGAATAACTTATTTTAAAAAATCTTTTTAATTGGCCAGGTCTACGAATCTGGTACAACAATTCTACCGCAACATCTTTGTACTATGTATTAATCTCCTTCATTCTTCACAGTGTATATGTATGATTTTTCGTTGCTTCCTTTCTTCGACTACTTAAGAATTCAGATTGAAAGTCTGAATGTTGTTTTTTTAAGACTGCAGATTTAACACTAATTAATTTACATATGTGCTTGTATCGAAACGTTTTGTACAATTTTTGTATGTCGATTGAAATGATTTGATTCATTTATATATTATTGCATGCATCGCAATCCAATGTTGACTATGACATGTACATGCATGCATATTATTAGGAAATTTAATCCTTTAAGGAATTTGTGTCAATTTATGGGACCGAATAAAACGAGGGATGTGATGCAATCTGTTTGAATTTCTATTTTTCTCTAAAATAATTTCTTCAGAGAAAATAATCTTAACTGATACTACCTTACCATTCACGTTTATTCCTCAATTTCAACGACTGATTTGTGTTATTTTAAATATGTACAATTTGACAAGTATTTACCTCAAGTACACAACTCATTCACTAGTCATTTAGCGGAAATAATATCTGTCCGTAAACAGAATTCAGATTGTAAATGTTTTGTTCAGAGTAAACATATGAGACATTTCAATTAATATTTCGTCATTAAGTCTATGTTTATAGTCGATGCACTTGCTGCACAATTTTCATTACTTAAATCTGACAGTTTTCAGGAATTTTATGATGAATGTAATATGACCATATCCCAGTTGCGCCTTTTAGCGACGAGATATGAAATGAATTAAAATGACGTATATTCTATTTTGTCAGTTTTCACAATGAGAGGAATCCTAGGTAAGTCTAGATAAAACATTGCGGTTGTAGGTATATGTAGAGAGTAAATAAGACATAACTGAATTATAACATCTTTGGTATACACACGATAATTGTTTTTTCATTTTATCAGCTAGATGTAAATTTGTCAATAAATCAGTTCTCTTGATACCAGCATATAAAGTAAAGGTCCGTAGTGGAAGCTCTAACTAATGGTTTTCGTTCTTTTCCTGTCCCAATTTGGTTAAATGTGAGGTATTCCTGTAATTTAACCTATCATCGACCGGATTCCATGTTATGGTAACAATTGCTGTGTAACAAATGTAATTTGTGAAATAATGACGAGACTTAAGTGTGGAGACAGATTCTTAATTCAATATTTATGGACTATGCATTCCCTATCAATAAGTATTTAAACGATTCGTTTTATTTATCGATTGATTTATCATATTTTCTGTGAAAGTTAGGAGTGGTAGAAATTAACCCAACATATCTCCTTCTCAATTCCCTCTCCCAAGTCAAACGGTTTGGTGGAACAGCAGGTCTCTTGGCCTGAACCTCGCACAAAGGCATAAATAAATAAATTCCATCGATGAATTAGTGTGGTTTTATATCTGACATAGTAACAACTGATGAACGAGCTAAAATGTTGAGGTGAAATTGATTGACATATTTAAATAATCAGCGATTTGTAAATTGCTAACTAAATATTACCACCTAGGTCCCAATACATGTTTTACGAATCTTTACCATATACATGCTACATTCCAGTAAGTAATCTTTCGTCGTGTGGTTATCCATTTGCTAGTCATCAAAATTGCGAATAGCATATTATTTAATGGAAGAACAATATAACAAAATAAGTAGTATACAAAATACGAACAGGTCATTCGGTAGGTCCGTGGTGTTCAGGAAGGGTACCGCACAATTTCGTGGTCTCTGCTCAAGAAAGAGGGCAAGTGATTCGTATCAAGCTCCTTCCAATTAGACCGCTGGGATAAACCCGGTACTCGTTTCACCGTGGGTTGAGTACACATGAGAGTCGGTCTAGATGTTGAGGAACGAGTAGAAATCTGATGCCGTTTCGCACTTAAGCCAACCAGCGCTTCATCTTCACTGAGCCGTGAAGATTACAAGCAATATATAGTAGCATATATTATTTTAATTAATTATTTCGAAAAATTCTGACAAGCGTCATTAAGCTCTCACAATTATCTATTCAGTGATTTTTCTCCCGGCAATACACCCATTTTCAATGCTATAAAAATACTTGAACAGTGTAATATAATCCAAAAGAAAAAAATAGCATAAGAGACAATCAAGCCATTAATCATGCTTTATGGGTTAATTTACCATTTTTTTAAATGTACTAAAGGTTATTATGTAAAATATTTTAAGTAAGCTTATCTATTTTCTCGAAATGTAAACTGTAATAAATTTTGTATGAAACATTTCATTATAATACTAAATATTCAAGACACTTCAAGAAAATGAAGAAATACACTATTTTATTTTTTCAGTTTTAAATAATATAAATTTGTTGGCGAGAATCAAAATTTTACGTTACAAATAAATAAATATGACCCATTTGTTATATTTGTTGGGCAATATTTTGCCAAACTCCACCCCATGATCTGAAGTGCATACCAAATGGTCCGCGGGCTAAGATAAATTGGTCTGCTCTGCTCTACACGATTTCCATCCAGGTCTGTTATTCGTAAGTCCCTGAGGACATATCTCTAGCAATCAGTGAAAGCTATCCCAGGCTCGATTCAAGGCTCGTCCCTATTTTCATCTGGGTGAAAGTTATATATACTTCCTCTAAAGTAGAGGTACACGGAAGATAAGTGCTACGGTCTAGTTTTGAGGAATATTCTTGAGGAATCTCTTTTGGTTTATGACTTTTTCAGGAGCGTTTCTTCGGCTAAAATTTACTACATCATTAATTTTGATAAAATAATGATAAAAAGAATTATTTTGATAATTATTTTTTATAAAATTTTTGTCGGTTTTTTAATATATAGATCATGTGGTATAAACAACTATGAAAAATAATTTATTGAAACTTTTCTTAATTTAACACTAAAAAAATCCCATTAAAATGGGTGAAAGTTATGACTAGCTAAATCCGAGTGAATCATTCTTAAAAAATGAAACTGTGGAGAGCTTAAATGTTCAAAATTGAATATTCAAGTGCTGAATTCAATATCTGTAATAACAGATACTCTTCGATGGTTGTAGATCAAACTTAATTTCACGTTAATATTTACACTAACAACGATTTGGAGTTGAACATACAAAATACATATTTAGAGTGTTTATTATGTACAAGAAACACGATAAATAGCTGCAGTTTTACTGAAGTTGAAAGCCATCTAGGAGGTCGTATGTAATAATACAAATTAAAAAATTAATTATAAAACAAACAGTACCCAGTTAACACATAAGATTACAATTTTTTTAAAGTCCAGTAAATAATCTTTACAATGATTTTTCATTTTTAGAAATTAGTTAAGTATGAGATTCGATAATGGTATGTTTGCAAACCGTTACTATTTAGGAATAAGTTATATTATAATTATATTATTTGATGAATACGCACGATTTATTTGAATGAAAATCCTCTTTCAAATTCATCATTGTTTACTCAAGTCTTTGTACGTGGGTATGTAAAAGATTAGTCTACAAAATTTAATAAAAATATTAAGCAATATTATTCTTTTATTCAGAACTATTTTAGTTCAATGGTTTCATTAATTTCATAAAATGTTGAAGATCACGTTAACAAATAATCATTCCTATTTTAGACCTCTAAATGTAGATCTTTGTCAAACAACAAAGGTACCTAACAGCAACTTAGAAATATATCTTATAATTATTTTATTATAAATACTTGATTTAATGATCAAGTTAGGACACATCAAATATTTTGATCGGTTGGTTTTAGTTTGTCTAAGGAATGTTTTTTTATCACACTTGGTGACTCGTGGTGTAACCGTAAATAAGAAAGCCTAATACTGTTTTTAATTTTTTAAACACATCTTCGCGACCAATTAAGCAACATATATACTATTTAATACTTGAATGATTGGGTTCTTAATGACATAAGAAATTATTTTCAAAAATGAATTAATTTCCGAATTTTTTAAATCGATGATATCTTTTCAAACAATAGTAAAAATTCTATATTAATTTTTAATAACTATGTATATAAAATGTATGTTTGTCCTTTATGCGTTCCTATACCATTCATCAATTCACGTTATTCTTTTTTTAAATTCATAGATATGTTCTCTGGCAAGGTTTTGGTATAAATTTTGTTACCTTAGTAATAGACAAAACCGGGAAAAGGCAATCAAGTCGGAGGAAAGATCAAGCTTTGGAGACGTTTATTCGCTTACGATGCCTAAACAGTTAGAGGTAGGTTACAACCTATGAATGACAACATTGATCGCCTCAAAGAGTTCGACAGAAGTCCGCGACTGCGTATGTCTGTCTACAAAGATTAACCAAAATTATCGAAAAAGAGTTATTAAAAATGGACATGTAAAATTACTTAAATTAAAGAGAGTAATTTATATACGAAAAAATAATCCTCATCCAATTGAATGTATTCCGTGCATTTAAGAAGGATGAAAAATGCGTGTAAATTGTAAAATTTAAACGAATAGTTTAGATTTGACAAGAGTTTTCGTTTTACAAGCAAGCGTCGTCTCGCCGCCATGTTTTGCCTCCAGAGGACCAGGCGAGCATTCGACTGGCGCTCTACGGCGTGAGGTGTTTCACCTGAAGCAAACATTTTTGTCTTCTCATTCCCGACAATTCTAAAGTAAATTTTAAGTGCGACATAGCAAAAACACCCGAGCGAAGCCGGGGCGAGTTTCTGGTATTTTATAAAGGTTGCTCGACATTGAGATATATTAAAATTTTTGTCCTATCCCCCATTGCCAACTATGTATTGGTCTTAGAGGTTAATAGCAAGCCATTTACGACAGTTCATTTTACTTTCTTCCTTACATTTTTCAATAGCTTTCTTTGTTACAAATTTATTGTTGTTGCTAGTTACTGTATTATTGATAAAACTATCATACAAAATAATTTAATTATAAACGAAGCATACGATAAGACTTATGATTGGTTTTTTTAACAGTCCCGCAGAACCACATTTAAAACTGGCTGATGCAAGTGAATTCGTCATAATAGGCAAAACGGGCCTGTGATACGTTTTCTCGCGATACTCCAATTTTTCAACCACCAATTACCTCTTCCCATCAGAATTTTATCACTTTCTTTCGCCTCTGCGCATCCACTTAGATTCTTGTTACTTCCAAAAGGAAGTGTGCTATCAGGAATTCGGAAGTGAAACATCACCTCTTTGTGATCTGCCTACACTTAAAGATAAACGACAATGAATCAAACAGTTTTTTTCCGTTTAACTGAAATATTGGTTTTGGGTAATTATTGATAAAGATTTACAGATTCCAATGTTTTTACCTCATTTCAATTTCGAATATTTAAAACTATTATATATTATATTTCTTTACTTACCTTAGAAACATACATTAACATTTTGCTTTATGTTATTCATACCTAAAGCAATGTCAAATTTATTACATTTATATACTCATCAATCTTGATTTCAGTTCCAAGAGTTTAAGTCCAAATCAAAAATAGTAAATAACTGCCATGTTATTGTTTTTCCATTTTTACTAATTCTGATCTTCGTTTATTGGGTTATTCTTTATGACCCGTTGGGTTCCAGCGATGTAATAAAGAACCAACACACCTAACAGTATATCGAACAAAATTTTTAAAGAATATTTTCGTAAACACAAATAGGTATTACTTTAAAAAATGCTACAACACACGAAATGGAAATTGTATCTCATAATGTTACACAATATCAATTATTGGTCTGAAATTGAATCGAGTGTAAAAGCCAAAAACGATCAAGAATCGTAATGTTTTAAAATAATGTCGTATGAAGAGGTATTGAGAATAAAAAACGGTGCATCCCTAATGTTTGAAAATAAGTGAGAATGTTTCATTTTAACCCTTCATAACTCGTCATTATTCGCTCCTCACTTCATTCATACACTTCACCCGGAGAGATGCACGGAAGGACATTCGAAACACTTTTAAATCCTTAAAGCCATAAGATTTTCTCATCCTGCGTTTCCAAAACTTTGTTGAAAAAGCATGATAAATTGAAAGGCGTTTCAACAATGAGCAACATAGAAACGGCTTTCAATTTATCATGCTTTGATAATGTTGCTAAAACAAACAATTACCAAGTTTGTTGAAAAAGAAAAGTAATGATAATTGTAACATTGTCCGTGAGGGTATGAATGAATTGTCTGTAGTCCAGTATAAATTGATGAAGAAATTGATATGACACTGAAAATATGAAGAATGAACATGCTTAGGGCGAATATACTAAAGAGATAATTTCCAATAAATTTGTAATTATTTATGATTAGGAAATGTTCAAAGAGGAGACAATTGCTAGGAAATATTTTATTTAACTTAAAAAAGTACAAATCATTGGGTATTTGCTGCAGTTTGTCATAAAATGCTTGGACATGAAAAATAAATTAACGTGCTTGTTTAGTTTTGTTGGACTAGTTAAACTCAGCTCTTAAGTAAGCCATCATAATTTAATTAGAATAAATATTAAATAATACATAATACTACATATTTAGTGAAGGTTATACTTCGTATAAGTAACTGAATTTAAGAAATCGTTTAGGAAGTTTAAGAAACAATTTCACATTCGGCGTGAGTAAAAGTACAGATATCGATTGTTATCAGAGATTTGAAAATATTCCTGATGTTTCTATTAAGTGATTTCACTTAATAGAATGAAGGTAAGATACGAAAAGAAAAGAAAGAAGCAGAGCGCTAAGCGGAACACTGAAAGATGTAGCACGTTCAAATATTAATATACGGACGAATATGTTAACGCAGAAGAACCTTTGGCAAAACGGACAGCAAATACTCTTCACAATTTTTCATTAGTTAAGCTTTTAATATTCACTTTATACTCAGAATTAATAATTTATGTCAATTCTAAAAATATTATTTTAGATGAAGACAAGTAACTCTAAATAAAAGATATTAAATAATAAAATCTTGTAAGGAGTAATTTTATGCTTTCTTGTCTCATTCTTAGACTTAATACTGCTCTAGCGAACGTTTCGCTGTTACTTTTCTTAAGAACTTCTTTTCGGAATTGAATCCTTTTTGTCATCGATGACGTTAGCACTCCCACGCTGTAGAGAAGATCTAGCCACGGCTGATCTAGCCAGCGTAGTGGTGGCCGACATGATGGCGCACACCCCATTTGAAGTGCGCGTGCTTGTCCGTCTTGACGAAGGTGTGCACGGGACCCGTGACCCCGTGATGGCCATGGTCACGCCGCACGCGTGAGTTGTCCGTCGCCAGTGCTAGCATTCCTGAAAATCGAACCGAATGAGTGTTAATATTATATTCGTTTCTTTAAATACATTTAACAGAAGTCAACTTCAATTTAAGTAAACGAAAGTTTCTTTTATCAATTCTTGAATAGAAAAATATTTATTAAATTTTAATACATTATAAAATTATTTAAAATACAAGAAACGCAAAGTCTTTTTATTTTGAAGCAAAATCTTTTTATTTATGTTTAAAACGTAGAAGAAAGAAGAAAGTATTATAAAAGCATAACTCTGAGTAACAGAGGTGAGGAAGCCAAAGGAAATAAATTATGCCCAATATTTTTCTTCCAAGAATTATTCTCGTATGCTAGAAATGCTTGGTGCAAAAGTACATAAAGGAAATGGTCAAGTAACAAGTATTATTTAGTGTAAAAATTTCAAGGTTCAGTTGGGGATGTAATGCAAGCAACCCTTATGATTTTCAAAAGAACCTTGGCACAATTTCAAGTATGATGTGATAATTATACAAATTATCATTGTCACAAGATGTGACCATCATAAATATTTGAATTTATCGTATGAAGGAAACAAAACAAGATTACTGCATAATGAGTCTTGAGGAAAGTCAATGAAAATGTAAAGAAAAGCAGATTCCACTACCAAAAACCAATACCAAAGAAAACAGAGAACAAACAAAGGCCAACAACCAGTATAGCAGCTTATGCCAATAACCTCTTTGTAACTTACGTGAACCGCAGTCTCCAGCTACTGGATTCCTATTGCCCATACTCTCCCTCTCTTGCCCCCGTCCCTACCTGATGTCTTACGCCCCATTTCACGTTTCCATTGTAGTCAGTCTTAGCATACGTAAAAGTCATATCTCCGTCTTCCCCCCCACCCACTTCACTCCCAAAAGAAGGCGGCGCAGTGTAAGAAGCACTTAATGACCCTGCCGCTGATTGGGAATCTGTTGTCGTCTTTAGAGCGGGTCTTCTTGGTTTATATCGCGGACGAAGAGTGCTACTGGAAACGTATGAAGTTTTGCCTTGCGTAGATGAAGACGCTTGGGTGTACTTTGGTGGTTGAGATCGGGGAGTTGGATAGTTCTCTTCTTCATATACGGAATATCCTTGATTCCTGTCTTTGTACAGGTTACCCCCGATTTGAATGGACTGGGAGGAAGTAGCAGCTTGCGTATCTTCCTGTGGAGGTCGGATAGTGCTCGAGGGAAGTTTAGGGAAGCCGTAGTGCTTCGGTGTGTCGTTTGGCCTCCTACTATCATCAGGGTGAGTGATTTCTGAGACGGAGAAACCGGAATTTGAATCTTTGTAAATGGCCGGACGAATCGTGGTGGGTCGTACGCGTTTCTGCTGAGGAGAGTAATATTCATCATACTCGTCACGATAAGTGTTAGGTTTGCTTTTGTTTTGGTCAGCGGGGTTTGAAGGGAAGGGGTATAAGGAAGGATTTTGAGATTGTTGGCGGTGATGTCCAGGATCATTGTCATGTGGCTGAGGATTATTAGGGTTATAAGAATCTGCTGTTGGAGTATAACGTCCGCTATTGACGGAAGCACTACTGAAAGAATCATCACGGGTTCCTTGAGGAACCTCGGCATATGGGTTTCTCAATGAAGTTGAAATCGGTCCACGATTTCCGTCGTACCCTTCCCCATACTTATGTTGATTTTGACCTCCATTGTCTGATGGTCCAGAGCCAGTCCCAGGACCCCCTGGACCAAAACCATTTGATGTGCCAGGACCACCGAGCCCAACAGATCCACTAGGCCCACCTTGTCTCACTGGCCCTTGTTTAACAGCGCCGTTGCCGTACCTTCCAGGATTATCTTGTTGCGATACCCGTTGATCATCGTGGAATGGTCTTCTTATACTTTGCGAGCTAGGGGGCAGGGTTTCATCATTTGGATGTACTTGCGGTCGCAAACCTGGTTGTCGGCCTTTCACATATCCAGGGGGTGGAGGAGGGTATCTGTACTTCTGAATCGTCATAACAGGATAATGCTCATGAGCATTGTGTGGCCTCTTCACTTCCGAGATGAGCGCTGGATGGGGTAATCCTCCAGGACGATGTTCTGTTTTGGGATAATTCGTTGGTTGAGGGTAGCGGCTTGGAACTGAAATTCCGGGGGCTGCAGAGCCATTTCCAGAAGGGTTTTGTAGAGAGGGAACTCCAGGGGTGGGGTTAGCATGTGCAATGCTGACGAGCGCGGGATGTCTGTGAACAAATCCAGGAGGAGGTTTCGGCCTCGTCTGAACCACTGCATTAGGTGGTAGGACCACCCTGCCGACATTTATGGAGGCACTGCCGTGATTGTCGTGAGGATGGTGATGCAAGTGTAAGTGAGGATGAAGTGCATTACTTCCTGGAGGACGGACGCGTACGTTGTATCCAATTTTAGGCCTTCCAGCTGGAACGCGATATCGATCGAAACCTCCGTACACAGGACGGTGACCCAATGATGTACTTTGAGTTGGTGATACCTTCAGATTTCGAGAACTATTAAAGCGCTCTTGATTGGTCACATTGAGAGGGAAACTCACTTCTTTCTTTCCTCCAGGAGTAGGAGTTACATCTACGACAGTCTTGTTGCCAACATTAAATACTTGTCGACTGAAAGCACCATTTGGATGATTGGAATAATCAGGTTTATTTGGTGACCTAGTAGTTGAAATTCCTGTATCTTGGCTCAGCTCCGTATTGAACTTACTGACAAAGCTTGGTCTCCTGTTTCGTTTTTCTTCCTTGTGATTGTTAGTTCTGGAACTTGTGACGTTTCGTTGCGCCGGCCTCTGTTTTACTGACACAGACGGGAAAGGTCTGGGTTTAGTTCGCGTCAAATCTACCGTTGGTTTCGTGGGAATTGGATTCGTAATGTGATAGTTAACGTAAACATTTTCTTTTGGCTTTTCAGGCCTTTGATTTTGCTCTTCCTTTTTGAGTTGTTCATTGAAACTTGGATGTGGAAAATATGTAGGTGTCGTACGAGGTATGGTGTCTTCCAATGTAAAAGGAATCAACTGAATTACTTCTCCATTTGCGCTCATCACTTTGTCATTGTTCTGCCTTCCTGAATGTTGATGAGTCTGATACTGATAGTTGTTCCTCCATTCTTCCGAAGGACGAAATAACGCTTGCTGGTTGCGAGGTCCATGGTTCGCTTGAGAAGGTATTTGGTCGAGGTAGGCGTCTTCCACCACCCCAGGAACTCCCGCTGCAGTAACAGCAGCCAACGCTGGAGGGACGCCTCCCACTGCAGATGCATACGCATCCTCCACAGGCTCCTCTCGGACTCGAGGAGGGATGACAGGGGGAGGCACCACTGTTACCGCTAAGTTTTCACTCCCGACCATCACCGAATCCTCAGGGGATGCGTTCTGAATCATGTACGAACTCATATCCGTCTCTGGAAAGGTCATGCTAATGAGTCTTGGCGGAGAGGGTGGCGGTCTCTGAGTTGTGACACTGTTGGAGTACCTCTTGGATCCACGATGGGTGCGAACATTTCTAAATCCAGCTCGCTTTGGCTTCTCACCATTTTCCTCCTGCTTATAGACTTGGAATGGCGTCTTGGAAGATACTCCTTTGACAAGAGCCACGGGAGTCCAAGAATGTTCGAGCTCCGTGTCGCTCCGATCAATTGGGTCATCTGGTGGTTCTCCACTGTCCGAGCGATCTTCTGCTTCATCTGATTCGTCCTCTTCTTCCTCCTCATCCTCATCCTCTCCTCCATCATCTTCTTCTGAAGAGGAAATGGTGAAGGTATTGTTGGGAGGTGAAGAATCATCTGCTTGCAAAATAGTGGATTGTTGGGTTGTCGTGGAGGTTGTGGATGTGGTATTGGAGGTTGTCGTGGTTGTTTCTGGTTTGTCTGTCACTGGAACAACATAATCTA
The DNA here is from genome assembly GCA_002313205.1 of Laupala kohalensis. Lineage (NCBI taxonomy): Eukaryota > Metazoa > Arthropoda > Insecta > Orthoptera > Trigonidiidae > Laupala > Laupala kohalensis. The sequence goes on from NNCF01126122.1 coordinate 133,753, forward strand.
CTTGCCACAACCACTACATTACGACATACAGTTACAACATACTACGACTACTTTCTACTGCAAACTACTTCTAATTATCCCACAAAATATTTCCGGAATCAGTAATAATACAATTATTAACTTTGATCTAAACAGATGAACTTAACTTAATTCATGATGATTATTGCCAAGTTTTCGTCTTTAACTGGTTTTATTTTAGATTCATCTGTTTCTATTTCTGTCTACAAACCTATTTTAAAATTTTTAAATGAATGTTTCGGCAAATTTCCAAAGATACTTTGGAATTTTGTACAATATTTAATTTTTTACAATAATGATTATGAGAATAATTACTATCCTTTCTCATATAATAGCACAAAAATATGATTATAAAATGCTTTAAGTGTGTATGTACCGTAAAAATCAGTTGAGAAAAGAATTTTGTTTCGTAAAATACAAACGTCATTTACGAAATTATAGAAATATTGCCACATTTATTATTGTTTTAACTGACCTTACATCAATAGAATTGATGTTATATTTTTAAATTGGGAACAAATACATGATAATGTGTTTACATCAAAATCATTCTCAAAAAAACTCAAAAAAACAAATTTGAACGACTAAACCTCTAGAATCTATATGTCTCAAGTTATCGTGGACATAATGGATTTCATATCAATAGAGATTATTTGTAAAAAGAAAACTGTTTAGTTAAGAAACAAAAGTAATTGTTGAATTATAATATATAATTCCACAAATGTTTCGAATGAGTCTTTAGAAAGCCTTTCATTTTTGAAACGTATGCGTCACGGAGCGTTAGAGAGCTACGAACAAAATACGTCTGTATATGTTTATCTAGTGTCCACCAAGCACCTAACATCGCAGTAAGTTTGCTTCGTAAATTTACTTTTCGTCAGCAAATGAAATCTCACCATCGTCAACATTGCCATCCAAAGCGTAGGAACGGGCCAGGATCGGACCAGAGACAGCCAACAGCAGAACAGCGAACACAAGAATCTGAAAATGAATTTACATTAGACGATATTCAATACTCCACTTATCTGGATTAATTAGATCTGAAACCAAGAAATTAGATTAGAAAAGTTATTTTTAAGAACAATGTTAAATGTTAATGGAAAAAAATCTAACGTGCAATATACAGATAAACAATTTAATGATATAATAGGTGTATAGTGATTACTGTTGACTTGTTGTCGTGCAGTAAACATAGAAAAATAGAGTTGTATGCAGTGAATAAAAGTACATTTCTTTCTCTCCCATGAATCCGGATGATTGAAGTTCGGATAATCGGAGTTCTACTGTTCTAATATAAGTTGTTCAATAGTTTCCACTGGTTTTGTCGAGTGTAACACAGTGACATCGTCCGCACACGTGCCATGGATCCGGGTTTCGCGTGGAAGTCGAGGAGGAAGCTGTAACGGTCCGCTGACGACGGAAGGAACAGATGGAATGACGTGCTCTTTCAAATTAACGGTACATAAACGTCCTGCAACACTTGACACTGTTTTCTATGGTAAAGAAAAGTCATGCGCACTGTATATTGATTTTAGAATGTTGTGAATAAAACTGAGTTTATGACTCTTCACTTATTCAATTTATCTATGTGATTGTTTTGAGGCAAAATACATTTTCTATTTCCTCAAGAAGTTATACATTTTTTAAAATTAAGATAATTGTAACTGAAGTTAACTACAGTCGATACAGTTAAATTGATATCACCAAATTTGTAGATTCTTGTTGATAAAAAAATAACTGAGAAATTAACGGTTCCGTCTAATAATACAGTTTTACACGTCTTAATTCAGAATTCAATATATGATGTCACTCATGAAAACGATTTTCCATTAAAAAATACAATTCTCTGTAAAAACGTAAAAGTAGGTCAACACAGAATTTCCAGAAAACAATCAAATTTAACACTTTACATAATGCATTTGAATCCATCAATGGTTTACTTTGTTTAATGAAAAAAAAATGATTAACCTCACTCATTTTTATTGAACCCTTATTGTGTTACTCATGAACTGATTTTCCTTACCGTTGTTTTGCCTAATCCTTTTATCTTACGTAATTTTATAGAATATTCAAGTAAAATGTTAGAAGGTATATATTCGTTTCTTTCGTTTTGAATTTTGAACAAATAGTTTTTCTCTACCCCTCAGAAAGTCTGGCATAAGTAATAGAAGCTGTGATGAGCACGATGTTCTGGTTATAGTGAAAATGGAAGATGTATAAATTCGCTGAAAACAAATACTCAAGATCCCAGAGTATTTACAACAAATACATCTCCTTAAAATAAAATGTACGAGTACATAATATATTAAAACTTTCTTGAGATTGCTGTGTATTAGTAAAATAGTTTATTGATAAACATTTATTCTTACATTACTATTATTATAATATTATAATAATATTATAATTATTATAATTATATTATTGTTATATTATATTATTATATTATTATTACATTATTATTATTGTTATATTATTATAATTATATTTTAGCTTTTACATGTTTTCTTACATGTGTTTCAGGAGAATTATGTGAGAGAAGGTTTGTTTTCAGTATACAAAATTTCCGTAAGTCTACCTTGTCAGTAACATTGCGGAAGGGATTGAGAAATTGATTTGAAAAAGCTACGTCTTAGTTTTCAATCTCAAATAGTACCTATGTTGATAACTTTTGTGCACAGCAAAACATTTCAGTCGGTAAAATGAGTGATCATTGACTTGACAACTCAGGGACACATGCATTAGGGTCTATTCAAGTAGTCTCAAGAGTTGGGAGAAGTTGGACTGCAACGTAGTTCACGTATTTGAATTATAAATATCAATACAAATATTTGTAAAAAAATATTTCAAGTGTTTTAAGAGAAAACGGAATTATTGATTTGTTCGCGATCTGTTGACTCTATTGATTGTTTATAAATCAAAATCTTGTATCATTTCTGAAGGTGAGTATCCAACATGTTAGAAATAATTTGTGCAGAGTCATTAGACGGGTAAAATGAAGTTCATATTTTGGAAGTTAACAATAAAATAAAATTCTACTTGAAAATATTTTTTCATGGTGCAAGATGAGAGTATTAAGTTTTTAAAAAAGGTAATAATTTTGCAGGAAATATTGTTGTCAATTAACTATACTAGATGACAACTTTGCTTCTTTTCCACCATTATCGATCGTTAGCTTTACTGAAGGCAAAAATGTGCCCTAAAAAGTCTTAAGTTTATAATTATCTTATAACAATCATTGGAAAATACTTTCACATGAATTTGCTTATTTAGTTTCTAGGAACAAAACATTTTAATGTTTTGTGATTATGAGCTAATTGACAAATATTATCAACATTTAAAAATCGGGGAAACTTCATCTAAATATAAATTAAAGTTCACAAATACGTAAACATGTTTGTATTCTGAAATCTCTCGCAAAGAATTTTACTTAGTATGTACTCTTCTTTTAGTTCTGAACTTTATAGTGTGGCTGATTAAATATATTTAAAATGGGACTCATGAATGTTTGGTTTTATTTCAAACATACGAATGTGAATTATATAACTTTCATATTCTGTGAAGATATTTTGTTTTGCAATACCAGTAGAGATATTTTATTAAGAATATACCTCTAAATCCTTCAATTTTCGTCAGTTCATTTCCAAGTTAAATGTAACCGATATAAATCAATAAAAAATAGTAATTTTAAACTGATCAAAATATAATTGTTAATCAACAGTCTTCATAAACCTGAGATAAGTCTGGTCCTAAGGTTCAGGGTTCGAAATCCTGTGAAAGCGTGGGAGGAATAAATATCTGAAGTATTCTCTCTAAATCTTCCTCAAATAAAATTAGACTGGCTCAAATAAAATTTAAAAAACTATTAATACTATCCATCATCTACTATAGTGAGACAAATCAACGAATTTCCTTTTTGTTCCAATTATAATGACACAGACAATTGATTCATCTTGTTCCCTTTACTACTCTTGCTTTTAAGAAAACTATTCTATTCTATGTATATATATATATATATATATATATATATATATATATATATATATATATATATATATATATATA
>NNCF01126122.1:137861-150020 GCA_002313205.1 Laupala kohalensis
ACACACACACTTCAAGATTTCAACATTTGTTTTTAATGTGTATTTTGTGAGAAAAATGTAAAATCTACCACAAAAAATAATTAACGAATTTCTGAATTATTTTACGGAAAACGTGGGAAAAAGGTTTTAATAAAGCATTGAGAAATTACTTTTTTGTAATTTGATCCAGTGAGTTAGGGATTGAGTGAAATTACGCTACTTTCACACTCGCGATAAAGGTGTTAGTGTAAAATTATATTCTTCACAAAATTTGGAGAACAATATTGATAAGCCGTTTCCGTAACAATTTTGTTCCGCCAAAAATAAGGTGAAGTTTATCAAAGCGAGTTCTAATTTCAACTAGTTTATTCCGATATATTTATTTACAAGCTTAAAATTGTTTTTTGAATGAGAGAAAATAAATAAAATTCCAAAAGTTCAAAGTATTCGCAGATATATTTTCGTGAACAGATGTTCACAAATGATCCTGGTATTAAAAAATTAAATTTTATTTTAGGTTCGGATAAATAGCGATTTACAACTTATTCCATCATTTTAAGATTAAGAACGATCTAATTTCGAAATATATAATTTCTTCATGATGCACAGGACGTCCTCTTGGACTTTCGAAACCTGTATTGTCAACGCGTTGGGGCACTCGCGGGTGGCGAACAGGTTTTGCTTTTTTGAAGTATGTTGTCGCAGATACCTTCCCCTGTATGAAAACTCCCAGACAAAAAAGCAGGTTTTTCGAAAGCAAAATTACTGACGCCAGATTTTTAACCACTTTCTTTAACACCCAAACGCGTTTATCAAAAGTAATTGCTATTCATCACAACATTACTAAGACTCAAGAACATGGTAGAATTTATGCGATACTTAATAAAACTCAATGATTTAAAACTAATTTTATGTTGAAGAACAATTATAGCGAGTTTAATTTGGATAATTAAGTTTAAAATTCGTTAGTCAACGCAAACATATATTTACAATAAAATATTATTTTAGAATGAATAATATAAGCGATGAAGAAATAAAAATAATATCAATTATTTTAATTAATGAAATATTAACTTGGAGTTAAATAATTGATAAAAACCATATTGGAGGGTACAACTATAAACATAAGAAAGTATCTTTAAATTTTAGGAGAGAAAAGTCGTATTAATACGAGTTAATGAACATTTTCCCTTGTTTTTTTTACGTAAAATCATTTTATTATTTCCATGTGGTTTTAATATCTGTTGATTTAGAAGAAACGGGAGTAGAATTGATTGAGAATAGTCGATTATTTGTTTTCGAATTATGGAAAAAGGCTCGATCATATCTCAAAAACTATTTTATGTTCATACAAGAATTTTTCAATATTTCGCTTTTTTAGCGTAAATTACTGACATTTATAGTTCTTATTTCGCTAAAGCTAGTAAGGAATTCACATTCATGTTCGTCTCTATAATCGCTCTCGAAGAAGAGGACTAATCTTGAATATAAAGAATGTGTGAGAGTAGCCAATTATGAATCTGCATCAGGCAGAACCATCTCTGCTATCACTTTGCATGATGTCACGGTCTTGTTGTCGCGAGCGTTCTTGAAACGTGGGGCGCATGTCGGCCTTGAAATGCTGCACTGCGGAGCGGGAATTGTAGCGGGACTAACCTATATCCTTGAAATCTATGTAAAGGACGAGCTTAGTATTTTCGCGAGGGAAATTGGGCCAAAAAAGAAAAAACTTCAACAAATGTACCTAATTAGCAACAAACAAAATTAAAAAATATTGGCGCTATGAAATAAATAAACAGATTTTGATATCTAATTTTCATGGTTTCAGTTCTTTATTTCTTGGAGGAAAATGTTATTTTCAGTTCCCACCTTGTTTTCATTCATTTACATTTCTTCTAATAAAATTCGAAACAATTCAGAACTCCCTGTATATTTCCTGTACATCCTGTTTTCCTTATATGAAGATGGAAACCACTGACAGAAATATTAGCAGTGAATAAGTATATCTTTGTGTACTAGTAAGATATATAATGCAAGTTTAGCTAAGTTGATAGCAATGAATTATGAGTATTTCAGCAAGGAGAATATGTAACCAAAAGATATTTAAAAAAACAAAAGAGAAATATGTATGTAAAAAAGGGACTTTCGTTTATGAGCACGAAGTATTATTAAATACTTCCTCTCCTATGAAATATGTAAAATTATTTTTTAGAGAATTGATTAAAATTCAATGAAAACCACACGAATACGAGGTTCAACTTAGTAACCGTTTACATCCCTTTCGTTGTTGACACTTACTCACTTATATAATTATAAAAAAATAAAAGTCGATGACACTAATAATCACTGATGATGTCCTTATCAACAACAACACAGTCCACTGCATTATCGGCGTACACTAATCTGATGAACACTTGTTCGCAGAATCCACAGAATACACACGTTTTGCACAATTCGCGCCACTGGTTGTACTCACCGTCTTAAAAGACATCGTGCTATCTTTGCGTGATGCCACCGGAGTTCTGGAGGCAGTTAAAGATCTTCGAACAGGTTTGGGCAAGAGACTAACTGCGTCCATGTCTCCCGCGTCAACTTATAGCCGGCATCTTGGCGATGCTACAGCGCTCTGGTGGCGCGCGCCGCAACTGCAATGTATCTGGTGCATGGCACGGTTAGCCCACTTGCCTACATCGCAAGAATATTTCTTTGTCGCTTTCTTTCGGAGTCTCTTCAAACATTTGCGCGCGTAATATAGCAACCTCATGGTATGTTTTGTTGTGATTTCTTATTTTTGGCTTCCACAGTGTTTCACTTGCAGTTTTCATTTCTCTTTCTCTCGGAGATCGGTCAACGCAGGGTGTTACGAATTGTGGTGTGAGACAAGAAATCTCCGTCCCTGGACGTGCATCGCGCCTTTCATTCCCTTTCGCCTTCTCTAAACTATTTCCCCTTCTTATTTCTCCGCTACACTCGGATTTCTGAATGAAATTGTCATTCTCTCTCGAAATATTTAATTTTGAAAAATTCATATGACAAAATTTCATACCTTTATGTTTAAGTCCATCCTAGTCCGGGTTTTTCTCCGGTTTTCCTTCGGATAGAGGTGGATTTAGAAAGATTTGTTAGCTCTTGCCAAGCGGCGGTATCTAATGAAATAATTATTCATAAATTTAGTGTTATTTTATAGTTACGATTTATCAACAATACTTTTCGAATTATCTATAGTTTGATTATGTGATATGACTTTTTTGTGTTTTATGAAATACAAATTTGTTGGTATTATGTTAATACTATTTGACGTGCCGAACTGTTTTTCTTGTTAGGAGTGTGTTGAAATGTTAAATCCGCCTCTGCCTTTGGACCCTTGATCGGAATTGATAGGATGGGCACTTGCTTGCTTACGGAAAGTAAATTAGTTTATTATTCTCCACGTGGTCATATGCAGTTTCTAACTACTTTTTTGACACTAAAGTTTATTTATTTTTTGCTGTGTTCCGTTATCAATATACCTAGGAACATAAGCATTTCAAGGTATTATCCATATTATGATTATTATTCCAGTGGTCTAGACATAATTCTCCATAACTCAAAATGTAACTTCTTTAAAATTAACCATGAAAAAAAGTGGTTTGCACTGGTATGATGCAAGTATTGAAGCAAATACTAATATTTGAATAAACTTAATACTAGTTTCACATGGATGCGATTAATAATGTGCCATCATTGAAGGATCTGGATGTTTTCTGAGCAAATGTTACGCCTAGTTTTCATTTTTTAAATTTTATGCATGAGATAATGATGTGGTATTTTTTGAGACAGACTCAACGATAGAGATTTTGCACTCGAATCAGTTCAATAGAAATGTGAACATTTTAGAAATTACTTTTTAAAATATATATTTTCAAAAAATGGAAAGGAAGTATGAAAATTTTCCAGTTTTCGTATTTTCTCAAAACGAAGAATATTTTCTCAGAAAAAATTACTTATTGTAAATAAGTCCTATTATATTGACATCAAAGGTTTAGCGTACCTTTATGACTACTGTATTTCTTTAAGGTGCCCATAATCCTAAATTTAATGGCATTTTGTGATTTAATTTCTAGTTTTAAAAGAATGAGATCGTTTTAATTAATTAGTTATGCAACTCTCGAGCAAACTGAATTGATCGTTTCTTTTTTAAGTAATATTGCTTTTACTCCGATGACAATTGTATTTTATTTAATTAATATTTTTAGGAAATTTTGAAAGTTTTATAAAAAGGAACTATTTTCAAAAATTTACTCTGACAAATTTTTGTTAATGAATAAATCACAATCTTTAAAAACCGCCTACGAGAGACTGTCACGTAAATTAACCACGAGGAAAGAAATCTAAATCAAACATCAAAATGGTTCATATTATGCAGGCAAGCTTTTGATAATGCTCTGTTTTACAAATTAATCATGGGAATTAAAGTGAATGAATTCGAAGACACTTTATAAGGAAAAATAAATTTCTAGTATTATGTAGTCTCATGAAATATTTGTATTTCACATCAACACGATACACATAGAAGGATTTTATTTGGATGTAGATTTTATTTTTTACTTGTATTTTGAGTTGTTCTTGTAAATTTGTTCTCTTCTCCTTAGAAAGATCGCGAAAGTAGAAAGGAAATAAGTTGTCCTTCCAACCTTTGAAGAGAATAATTTCAAATAGAAATATTGAAATATTCATAAGAAATAAAGTACTATATATGTTATTGTAAGTGTCTAAAAAATTGTCCCGTATGTTGAGTATCAGAGGTATAAAAGATGCTAAAGCTGAAGACAAAACAACGCAAGATTTAATTCACTGAAAACAAGAAAAGAAATCGGAAGCAAATTTTTATCCTTTTGGCGGTGACTTAAAAATTTCAAAATAGTCACATAAAAATCAAGAAAAGCAAATCGGGAAGGGGCAGGTCAAAGAAGATAATTTAGGCGAAATTGTACTTAAATATTCTAACATTTAAAACATTAATGTTTTATTTTCTCTCATGTTTTTAAAAATGTTCATAGAGGGTCATTATTGAAAACTACTTATCAAATCGAGGAAACATTTACTAAAAGAATGCTATATTATCTTACATTTTCGATTCACGTAGTGTATTATTTGCCAATGAAATTGGCGTTTGGAAGCATCAGCCTTCGCCGAACTGTTTTTCCCTTCATCTCTAATGAGCACACCTTTCGACTTCTCCAGGGTTAAGTTCTTACCCACTAGACCCTAAAATTGACATAGTTACGTTTCTATTTAACGTTGTACTGCTATTTTAATGTTAGTTTTGCAATCTACATACATTAAAAAGAAAATGGATCTAAATACTAAATAATTACGACAAAGTTAAGGGTTACGGTCAGGTTCTTTCTTCCATTTACAATTGATCCTGTCCTTTTTAATTTTGTCGTAATTATATGAATTTGGATTCATTTTATTCTCAATAGAGAATACAAATATTTAATCATAATGATAATATACATGAAAAAATTTGTCATTTTTTTGGGTTTAGGGGGTGATAAGGGCTTAACCCTAGAGAGACCGAGTGGTATGCTGATTAGGGGTAAAGGTGCCGGCAGAGTTCGGGTCAGGTTCGGGTAGTCGGGGAAGATGTCAGACGCCACTTTCGTTTGCAAATACTATAGTTAAATAATGAGCAATTTACAAATGTTAGGCATGTCTCTATGTGAGTGGTATCGAGGCAAGTTAACGTGACAGTGAAGAGACGCAGCTCCTTTAATTTGAGGAAGCTTAAATGATAATTTATATAATAATTTCAGAAAATTTGCAAGGTAAACGAACGCTATTAATTTTAAACGATTGTTTTACAAAATAATGAGGGAGATCCTGCGTTGAGGTGAGTAAATAACACAATAAAAACCAATTTGCTGTATTCATAATTGGTAGTGAGACGAAAGATAGTGTAAAGGAGGAGGATAGCATCTAAATAAAAACCGACGAGTTGCATTAGGCATGTACTATATGGTTTATACGGAAATATTTCACCTGTCAATACCTGAAAACGATTGTAAGAAAATTATTCCAACTTAAACTTTTGGATAATTAATCACCAAAGAAGCAAATTTTCTTTAAAAAATAATTTTTATCTCATGTAACTATAAAAAACTTTTTAAAAATTCCTGTGGTCTTATAAGTGACACAGATCGTAAAATGATATTTACTTCTATATCTACATAACGGTAGTGGTCTTAAAAACATTTCATTCATGATTACATTTATTTGTCCGTTAATTGTTTATAATAAAACAAAATATTTTACTGCATGCTTCTTACTATTCATTGTAGTAGAATTTTTATTGATTTTGGTTGATTTTGGTAGGGTATGTATCTCTGTCGGATTTTGCTTTGTTTATCCATCTTAGGTCGGGTTTTATATTGGGCACATTGATTAGAATTCATAGTATGAATACATGCTTGTTTCTATAGGGTTGAGAAGCATATTATCCTCATAAACACTTTCAACTGCTTTTGACTCTGAATTATTCCTTCCTGAACATTTAGAACTCAGCTAATATTTTGTGACAATTACGAAAAGTCTTCTTGACACGTATACCTTAACTGGTTTTCAGTCTCTTAGATTGTTGTCTAAAGAAAATAACATTTTTCTGCATCATAGATTCAAATCATATTATAGCAATTTTAATCAAATTGTATTTGAAAATTGAAATATTTTTTCAACTCTTCGGACCACATTCTAAAATCATTCTTTAGAATATGCCGCGTAAAACACCCGACACTAAGATTGGATGCATACAGCAAAGTACAAAAATACAGACTATCTGGAGTACAATTAACAGTTTAGTGTAGTAAATGTTTTCAAAAGACAATAGAATCATCCATTTAAAATCTCATCTAGGACGTATGTTGCCTTCGGCTGTAGATGTGCTATTACCATAGAGCCTTTCACCTATTACTACGCTAGGTACAAGCGTTTCTAAAGCACTAACAATGGAACATGTTCATCTTCACACAATTACATTCGTTAAATGTCAGATTCCAGTTTATGCTCAAAAACTGTTTCCTTTTTATGCAGTTCATAGATGTATTGAAAATTTGTACATGAACGTTCTAATTAATGTTTAATTTAATACGAACACGATGTTCCATTTGAAGCAAACCGTTACAAAATGATTGCAGTAAGTTCACAAAATCTCGAAACGAACTATACCGATTAAACAGGGTGTATAGTATATAGTTTAGTTTATAAACCCTATTATATTTTCAAAATGATTTTCATTCAACCATTATATTGTAAATCACACTAAATTGCATCATAAATTGCCCAAAGGTATGAAATATAGGAAAGATGTGAAGTTAATCATAGTTCTATATTTATATTAGCGACTTAAAATAATAACACATATTAAACACAATCAAAAACAAAAGTGCGCCTGTAGCAAACACCAAAAGGGAATCAGGGATTAGGAACTTAATAGAAATATTGGTCTTTTGGTCCTGTGATTGGAGTCGGTGGGGTCCCTTGCTAGCTAACGGAGAGTAAAGTAGTTCATTGTTCTCCACATTACAAATGTCTATATGCGTTCCTGCAGAGGTAAACAAAGTTACTTATGCGCAGGACTGGTGCATTTACGTCTCATGCTTATATACTAGTTACTTATACTGAAGACTTGCACACTAAATAACTGTCTAGTGCTCATAATAATTATATATAATTTTCAGAAAATTTTTGACATATTATGTGTCATATTGTCACCAATGTCATAAAGCCACAATCTATTTGTCATAATGGTATTGTATTGGTGCTTTATAATGATATATTATAAGATATTGTATTATTACCTTATAACTTATCATTGTTTATAATGTAGCGAACATCCCACAATTAACAAGTATATACAGTAATCCCTAAAATACTTAAAAAGTATTCTTAAGACATTATAGTATTATAACACGTAGCTAACTATTTATCTTATCTAGGAATTTGCTGAAATTTTTCAATTCGCCCCTACCTTAGAGCCCTTGATCAGAATTGATGGGATGGCCCCTTCCTTGCTTCCGGAGAGTAAATTAGTTTGTCCTCCACGTGGTCATATGCAGTTTGTACTGCTTTTTTGACAATAAATTTATTTTTTTATTTAAGACGAATAGTTAATCGATGAAGCCAATCGTTTTTATATTTTATAGTAAATGTAAAAATGTATTAAAATGTAATCATCATGTATATAAGGAAATAGCAAACCCCTATCTTTGTGACACAATTTAAAAGTCAAATACACTCAAACTATAATAAAAAAATTTTTATCGTATACCTCGTAATGATTTGTGTAATGACAATTAACTTATACCTGGCGCTCTATACCACGCTAAAAAAGGGGGGGTATCACCCCAAGTTCACCATAAGAAAGCATTTACACTGTTTTGATGCCTGGAAGATACACACGCTCGGAGCCTAGCTTGAGCGAAGTCCATAAGAGCGTTTGGGGGTGACACTCGGGGAATCGAATTTATTGGGAAACCTTAATTGGAGGTTTGGGGGAAAAGCCAAAGGCGAGCGAGTCGACTCGATAAAATAAAATGTAATATATTCAAATGTGAATAAAAATAGGTTTTTGACATATCCATTAAAATTATACGTAATTAATTTTTTTTTGTTATATGTTTTGAAAGAATTTATGCTGATTGGAGATTTCAGGATTTAAAATAAAAATAAGAAAAAAGCACTGGAGTCTTCAGTTTTGGACCCCATTAGAAGCAAATAATTTTCTAAAATTTATTTTTTTATTTTCAGCTTANAAATTCCTCTTAAAAGTTTCTTCCAGCAAAATGGAAATGAAGTTTGAATCATTGCTTCCCACATATTTTTCACAGTTTTAGACATCGTAACTAGTTTTCTCTTTTTACTCGCGGATGCGATAGCATTTTAATTTTTTCTCTTCCAGTTATTATTTAGGAAATATTTCTAGCCTAGTTCTAGCCAGTTTTTTCCCCTCGCACATAAATCGACATGGAAATTGTGCATATAAAAGATTCACGAGCCAGGATATTTGAGTCTGATCTCTTTGGTGCCCAACATGTCGGATCTCGCAAACACACACAGCTGAAACAGAAAGGAAAGGATTGTAGCTTGCTGTTATTAACTTATCTACTTGGTGAGGGTTGTGGGGGGGGGGCAAAGGATGAGTAGCTACGGTAAGTATATGGGCCGGTTAGTCGGATTCACCGACAACTTGGCCAATGTCTCGCAAAATCTTGATCTGATAGATGTCTGCCGTCGCACATTTACGCTACAGAGGTATCCGCAATATTACGCCGTGCACTGGGATGTCATGCGATCAGATTCACTCGTTAGGGGCATCAGATATTACATATATTTAATCCTGTCACTGATGAAGATCTAGCAGATCTTGCAATACGCTAATAATTTCATTGTACAAACAATTCGTTTTCCAAAATTTCAATTAGAGTTTCAAAAACTAAAATCTCTTATTTCTATGTTATGAAGTAATTAATTTCATCCAGTATCGAAATAACGTTATGCTTTGTCTAAAATGAGAAGAATCTAAACAAAAAATACTCCTCACCTAAGGAGTACTCGCGTCTTTTAAGGTTTCACTTCAATATCACTCCGAATGAAATTAGAAGGTTGCGTCCAGTAATAAGAAATTAATATGCTAATATTATACAATTACACGTTTAATAGAAACAATAGCACACTCTTACTCCTCTTGGAGCACTAGTAACAAGACGTCACTCACAACAACAATCATATTGGAAGAGCATATTTTGGAATAACAATGACCTCGCTCTTGTACTTTTGATGAATGTCTTGTAAACATTCTTGTTAAATACGTTAAAAATGTTAAGTGTTTCTTTAAAATGAAATATCTTGAATCACTAGCTGTTTGTATTTTTTCACTATTTCTTTCAAATTCATTACAAATATAGTAAAGTTTTTATGTTTATTATGTATTACCAGTATCGGATTCATCCACCAACCATCAATTGCTGACTACAGATGTAACTCAAATATTGAAATGATATCTTTTGATTTAATTTATATCCATAAAGTGCAGAGAAATTAAGTGATCTTATTATCAAGATATCCTGCTCACATCGACGAACTACTTTCAAAAACTCTTTTTAGATATTTTGTGATATGCATTTCACAATAATAAGATAGTATTATCTACTTCTGTATAAAGGAGGTATTTGAGGGAAGGTCAATCTTTTTTTACCAATCAATTCGCATTTTTTACACTGCCAACGTTTCGAACAACTTTATTGGTTTCCTCAGGGCTAAAAAGAATAACAAGATTTATGGTCAATTCCTCCTATAAAATTGTTCACAGTATCTTCAATAATTTTACATATCCTAATCTAACATCTTTCACCAATTTTACTTCACATTTCTTAATATTTTTTCATTGTATAAAAAATGGCTGTGTTCAGAATGTTAATTCGTTGGTAAAAAAAGATTGATCTTCCCGCAAAAACCTCCTTTATACAGTGTATATCAAAGGTCAAGAACAAAAATTGGAGACAAGAAATCTGTTACCAACGTATGGAAACGTTTATGTACTCAAATGATCCAATCACTTCGATTTATAAATTTCACCTCATCTAACCTTAAGTCATCCCCACGATTGTGATTAGCAAGAAAAGGTAGGGGACCATTTGTAAATCTACATTTTGTTAATGTGACAAGCAATGATGTTCTCTTGAAATCTTGAGGTAAGAAATACAAGATTCATATATGTTGCCCATCCTCTGAAGCAGGTTAATGAGAAACTTCGTCATTGTTGTGTGGCGTCGTTATTACATGCCAGCACTTTCCCATACTCTTCCCGTTGATAGCTTTTCTCTGTGAACGATGAACTCTGCGAGAGACGCTGCTCTTCTCTTATATTTTTTCAACGCAACACACAATGTTAGTCGCTCAGGAATATATAATTAGAATTTAGATATTCACATAATTTGAAGGGTCAACATACAATTTAAGATCCAAGAAATGGGCTCCAAATCCGTTCAAAATCTATTCATCTGATATTATTTATGTCCATATGGAGTAGATATGTTGTTCCGAGGTCATCGGAATATTAATTCAAGCATAGAATTTGAGATGTATACTATTTGCAAAGGAAAGTGGCGGTGTCAGCTTCGGACACTTCTCGAACTCCACCGGCCCCTCTAATGAGCAAAGCTCTCGACCACTCCGGGGTTAAGCTCTCTGTCAATTTTTTGGGTCCAGTGAGTTACTATGTTACTTTTTTATATGTCGTACGACCATTTAAATGTAATATTTATACTATACTAATGTGAGAATAAAATGAGTCCAAATACAATATAATTATGATGAGATTAAATAGGGTAGAATCAACAGGAAATGGAAGAAATATCGTGACCTAAACCTTTAATTGAATCGTTATCATATCGTGTAATTGTATGTCGATTGCAAAAGAAACGTAAATATGGTTAAAAACGTTAAATTAAAGGGTAACAAGCTGACACCACCAGTTTTGATGGCAAATAGTATATGTAATATGCGTTCGGCGTATCGATGGGGAGACTACTCCAGGCAGTGTTTCATCGCCGTTTACTCCGCTTTAAGAAGCCATGGTGATGAGAGTTGATGCGCAAATTCTACTAGGATCGGAAAGGGGTTTGAATCCTCGTTACCAGAGGTAGAAGCCACGGCTCGCCAAGGCGAATAGTATAACTCCCTGACGAAACCTTTCGAGATGTGTTAAATGGGGTGACGACTTCCGTTTAACGTTTTTTTTTTAAGTAAACTCGATCTATTTTGGTTATGTATCTCAGGGAGTCTATGGGTTCTGAGAAGGAAGTGTGTGATGTAACATTGTCAAATAATTGAAACCCAACATGCATTTGATACTAGTGGGCCTGTGCTAAGATTCCTCCATCAGCAAATCTCGGTAGGAAAGAAAGGGTATCGTAGCAAATGATGCAAATAATTCTTCAGTGTACATTGGTTATTTTGCATCGTATGTTTTTCAAATTACTGGCAACGTAATGCAAAACCTTAGGGAAATAAATACTCAACAAGATATTGAAGGAGGAAATAATTTACACTACCCCTTCGAAAGCAATATAATGAATGTAAATATACCATTATACACCATTGAATAAGGTATGATTTTGTGAAAATCTGGACAATAATCTT
>NNCF01126122.1:157754-290505 GCA_002313205.1 Laupala kohalensis
GTGTATATGTGACCAGCTACTTAATCACAGTAGCCCTGTAATGTTGAAGTTTTTAGAACGAATACCAGAAGAGAGTGGAAATTCTCAAAATTAGAGATTAGCTTTTAATCCGGGCAGAAATTAAGGCTTACATGATAATCAATATCAGTTTGTTCAAATTAATCAAAATGACTCATGAAGAGAAACAGGAGGTCGAAGTAAGTCGTGCGTGGTGCTCTGTTTTCGGGAGTGAGACATCTTGGTTTAACGAAAGTTTAATGAAAGGTCAGGAGGATCAAAGAAACCATGTGTGTATGCATGTGTTGGCGTGACTGGAGTATTAGGCGGCTTTGTAAGCACCATGAAGTTACAAATTAGCACTTTCTAATCATGAGACGCCCATCAAAATTGTAAGCACCACTTTGCATATTAATGCTTTGCTGCTTTTGACAGTGCATGATTACTGGTTCTTCGGAAATTAATTATGGTGGTATTTCGAGTAATGAATGATCGTTTTTACCTGAGTTTCTCTAACGGGGGTCCCTATGATATGAAAAAGAATTCGTTAAATTTTATTAACACAGCGTGAAAACAACGAAATAAACAACTTAAAAACTTAAAAGTTAACGAAAGTTTGATATTACAGAACAATTGTTATGAATATTTTACTTTGTTGTGTGGATGCATATGCAAAGAAAATAAATTTATGAGATGGTTGCATTTCATTTGTAGGTTTTTATATTTATGGATCCGTGTTAAAAGCCAATTGCTTCCTAGAGAAAAAGTCGATTCCCGTGTTTAGTTTAGTAAATAGTATGAACTATTCACTCTTAGTTTCAAGCTTGCTGTGTAACGTAATAACGTGTGAGATTTCATTGGATTGAAGAGGGGGGACGCAACACATTAATTCTACTTTGTTTATTACACTTGGAGACCGTGCAGCTAAAAAATAATTAGAACTATTGTGTTAACGAATGTTCCCGTGAATTCATGCAGCAACAAAGCGAAAATGAACTAACAGTCATTCTGTGAGCGACTAAGAAATGAGCAGAACATGAAAGATCCGAGTGGATTGGATACGTTCGAGGCGTAATTACATTAGCCAAGCTACGCATCATTATACCATTCTTTGATAATTTTCAATACAAATTTTCTTCAATCTTTCCTTTCCATTTTTCCACATCTTCACTCGAAGATATTCATATCTTTCCTTTCACCAAATCAAAATGGAATAGGAGTACGGGAAGGAAAGTTTCTGTTTTTGAATTCACAGATCCAATATTTTCACAATTCACAGTTTTTGAATCCAGCATTTTATGATGGATGGTTGAATATCGGTTAGAGAGACATCTGTAAATATAATCTGAATCACTGACAGCTCACTTTCCCGAGTCGTCACTGGTACTTCCAACTATGGAAACGCCCTCCTTTTCAACTAATTTAAGAGTTTTTAAAAACTAATGAAAGCTTAAATTCCATTCATACATAGGTTTCATGGATTTATCTACGTAGAGATGTATATCGAGTAATGCAATGCAATGTAACGTTTCTGTGTTCAATATTTGCTTCAGTCAGTAACATACAGAACATATCTCTGTGTGCTACATATTCGTCAATATTTGACTTCTGTGACACAGCATTTCTGAAAACTCATTCCAAAGGAATACATTTCCAAATCGGCTATTGAATGTGACAGTAAACTACTTTTCTTATAGATATTATTCTGAGTCAATAAAAATTAAGAAAAAAGTTACATTGTCTGATACCATTCTTTAAAAAATCAAACTTAAATTTGTCTTTAATTTGAGGATTACCAGTTTGCTGAGAAATAAATTTCCGAGTAATATATCTTTGTTTTCTTTTACTTCTAAAAAGAAGAAAAACGGGAAACAACATTTTCTATTCGTATTCCAGTAAAACTTGATGAATTAATGTAATATAAACGTAACATAAATTATTGCATGAAGTTCTTTTGCTTTTTTATCGTTATGGAGATCTCTTTTGTTGGAATTACTGGTATTTTACAAGTTTTTATTCAATTTGACCTGTTAGTATATTTGGGTAACTGAATTTTAAACCAGTTTCCCCCAACCGATTGAGCTGAAATTTGGCACACACATATAAACCCGATGACAATGCAATATTTGATGTCTAACTCAAATAAACACCTTTTTAAAAGTTTTTTTAAATTACGATTTTATTGAGATAACTGACGGCAAATTATTTCCGGAAAGCATTCCGTGAAATACAAACTGTCTCTTTTTATCCCTGAAGACAAATAATAATTCATCATAAAAGATTAAATCATTTTCAACGATAAAGATAGAAAGCACGTTTATTTTTATAAGAATCTACGAATGTGAAATATGTATTGAGGTATTAGAATTGGGTATCGCATCACCTCAATAAAAACATAAAATTATTTTATTTGTTTTAGTACATAGTGTAAATAAAAGTTTGTTATTAAAAAGGTTTTTTATTTATTACTTAGTCTGACAATGCTGTACTCATTTTAATGACCATTATGAATACAGATGGAGAATACTCTATGAGGAATAATTATTAACTTCAAGAGCAGCTAATGCATGAGACAGTTCACAATATTTGCATATCAACTTGTCTTCCACTCTTCATCGCATTCGAAAGCGAATAAATATGTCAGCGTGTCACAATTTCTCTTGTCCCGAACGCCCACTGCAAATATTTTTGTTTTAATGAAAGCTGTGTTTTACTACCCAAAGATTTTTTTTTGTTTTCAGTTCGATTGTTTGAGCTAAATACATCTATTATAATTTTGACTCGAGAATATATTTTCTCTTCGTTTATTCCTTTGCAACAATGTAAAAATACAATTCAATAGAGATCTAGATAAACATGCATTGCTGGTCCGAAATGAGCGCGAACTTGAAAGACATATTCTTATTATTATCTTTAAGTTATCGCCTTGTAATTTTTGAACAGACATATGCGATATTAATGTGGGGATATGAAAGAAATATAAAGTACGAATATTGAAAACAAAACTTGAGTATAATTCGAGATGAAGTTTTCTCCCTTTTTACCGTATTTTTAATAATTAAATTTTTAGTCTATAACACACTATCGATTTATCTATAGATCGATATCATAGTATGAATTCGTTATTATTTGCTCCAGTGATAAATGCTGCCAGATAAACGTGGGTATCGAACCCAGGATCTGTTCTGATCGCAGGGACTACACAAACTGTTTACCTTCAACAGTCCATTAACCTTTTTTATTTGGCTGCTTTATCACATTTTTCCCCCTCAATATAGTGATAGACCGATTTTCAACTCCAAAATGCCGGTATGAGTGTTTTTGGAATTGACGTTTTATTTTCTTGTCTCTTTTGAATAATTTAATTTTAATTATTTGAAAATACTTAATTGAAATGAAGAAGAATGTACTGATCCAGTGTTTATTTTTTTTATTTTTTTGAAGCAGCAAATGATTACATGTCTTTCTCAAAACTTGTCATGACGTCTAGGAAAGTTTTCACTACATTTATGCATATATTTGCGTACCACCTTCTGATTCCTTAGAAAATGGTAAATTAATAGATTCAAAAATCAAGTTTACATAAAAAACATTCCTATTACATCAAATTGGGGATGTTTGATTGTCACTACTTTTATTAACAGTTGTCGTTTATTTTGCTTCTTGAGACTAAGACATTTTTCATAAACTCATTGTACAAAATAGGTTACATTTTCTTTATAATTTATAAAATACATAATTTGAATATTGAAAAAAGTACAAATAGTATTATCCCAGACGAAAATGTGACTCTATTCAATTCTTCAATAATCGATGGAATACCTGTAGACCTATTAGTATTCAGGGGTATGGAATAGGTAGGAATGAGGACGAACAAAATTGATTTTAACCCTTTCTGTGAATTTAAAAAATAAAATATGTATTAACAAATAAAATTTGACTTTAATATATTTTAATAAACAACGTTTAAGTACATAATCTGGGGTAATATCTCAAGTACTTAGTAAGATATAACCAAAGTTGGAAAAATAATATTTTACCCAAATTTACCACTTTGAAAATGGCATATCGAAAAATCTTTTCTCGAAGAGCCTCTAGATTGCAAAACTAAAATATCGAAATTTTAATTTTTCATATTAAACAGTTTCAACGTCGATTTGAGGCATTCAGGAAGCTACGACCGAGATTCCGAAAGATACGTTTATAGACTGTTTCAAAAAAATTTACGACCGCTTCCAGTTGAAGGAAAGAATAAGTACATTAGAAACTGTTAAAAGTAGGTAGATTATATTCTGTAAAGTAGGAAGAGTTGCTATTTATATTAACTGGAACCTTTTCAATTCTCTTTTATTTGTTTATTTTCAAATCTTTTTGAATCAACAATATCTTAAATGAATTGAAATAGAGTACAATATTTAAAAGAATCGCATTATTGTTTATTTCATAAATATATAATGGGTTATTTATTTTCCAGGGCTGCATTTCAGATGAGAGAAGCTGGTCGTCAAATGATATATCAGAAAATGAATGCACAATAATGCAAAAATGTTATTCTGAGGACTTTGAACCTGTTTCTTGCTTTGCAAAAGACAAATCTGATGGCTACGGCATCTTTTTATTTTCGGTTGATCCCGGAGCCATTCTCCTCCTCGTACTGTCGTTTTCTCCCTTTTCGAGACTTCGTTTTGTGGTCTAACTCGAAGCATATCGGTTTCTTCTGCATTTTTTACTACACTCTCCCTTTCGGGGCGTTTTCTGCATTGAATTCACTGTCCTTTCGTCGTTAATCAAACATGAAGCTGAGAGGTGAACACAAGTAAAATCATCAATTGCTCTCATTAGGAAGAGAAAGTTTGGACGAAAGCGGGGAACAGGATTTTGTGCTGCTTCGTTTCGTTTCGCTTGGCAGTATACAGCAATATCATTTCTGAAAGTCTTAGTGAACACTGAAATTAAATTTTCTTTTTTTCTCAAAATCGAAATTTCTCCGCGGAATTTGCTGAAATTTTCGGTCAAGTATCTATTATAAGAATTGAGATCGACAAATTAATTTTTTAATCATAATATAAAGCTCATTTCATTCTGAATTTATCAAATTCAAAACAAAATATCTAAAATAATTTGTTTCTGAGTAATTTGGAAATGACTGAACGCGTGTTTTAGGCAAAAATTGGCTGCGCCGCATAAAAATAAATTACATAACTAAAAGACCAAAATGGTCGAAAATGAAAACGAGCAATTTTAAATAATTGAAACATTTTTTATAATGAGAATTGTCTCAAAACATCCATTGGTTGAGTTGCAATGGAATGATCCTGTTCAAAATGTACCTCACTTAATGGTAACTACAAACCTTAAATTTGACATTGGATATCATCTACTCTGTTCATAATTTATTACCAGAGCATACGCGGCTCGTCACACGAGAAGTTTGTAATTTTGTTCAAATCTTAAAAACAGTTGATATCTTCTGAAAATGTTGGTGGTTTGATAGTATTGTTGCATAAGTTTATAAGTATCTTAAATCTTTTCTTCTTACAATCATCATATAGGAGAATGTCTTTGTTATTGGAATTCATTATATATGTTCAGGAATATGTTCAGGAATTCAGGAATAATATCTAACATAATTTCTAGATTAAGGAATAAATATATTATTTTCCACTCCCAGACCAAGTACTTTTTAAGAGTAGATAATAAAGAGAAATATAAAGATAGTGGTTTTATGGGAATGAAAACAATGGTTTTTATTGGAAAGAGCGACAGTATAGAATTACAATAAACTAGGTATACTCCAAAACAAGTTTAATATACGATAAACCAATTAGGAGGAGATCGTGGAAAACAGTAGTTTTGCTAACTTGATATTTGTATTGATTGATAAAATCATACTATAACCCGAAATACTTATCACGATATAATGATAGGACAAATAGTTCGAAATTAGTCGAATTTATAATAATTAAAAATGATTAACACATTTGTGACGAATGAGACAATGTTTGGATAAGTCGAATGAGACAATGTTTGCATATGAAGAAGGAATTTAAAAAATTTAACGAAGCAACAAAATTCACATATACCTAACGCCAAAAAAAAAGAAAAAAGAAAAGGAACATGAAAAGTGAGGAACGTCTCACAAAGCGTAATAGGTGATGGTTAAAAAAATGCATTCGTAGTGTAAAATATACGGTATAGTGCTCTTGTCATACGCTTCTTCCTGAGTCATCCCCTTCCAGACACGAGGCATCTGGATGACATCCATGACATCCACGTGCATTAACTCCCTTTAAAAAGATAAAAGTTTTACCACATGAATGTTAAGATTTTCTGCAACGGTTGCATGGGAATTTGTCACTATCAAGGTCAGATGTGAGAACTCCATATGAAAATGCGATTTAATCACTCTTTAACTATTAATGAACGGTTCCTCCTCCCCCCCGATTAGCGTAGCTTTGTGACGTGCCATAGCAGTATTACAGCCAAAACATCACTTTTCGCCTCCACATCGCAGAGCACCCGTGTATACAGGGGTCGTACTGAAAGCAAAGAACAATTGTACATAAATAATAAACAACTAAAGAT
Organism: Laupala kohalensis; assembly: GCA_002313205.1. Taxonomy (NCBI): domain Eukaryota; kingdom Metazoa; phylum Arthropoda; class Insecta; order Orthoptera; family Trigonidiidae; genus Laupala; species Laupala kohalensis. Next base: position 164,337 of record NNCF01126122.1, read on the forward strand.
AGCATTACATAGTTTTATTAACAAAGTTACATGACCTTACCCTATTTTACATTGTAGTCGCCACTTTCAGTTTTACTTAAAGTAGAGTAAATTTTGTCGGTTTTATTTTATATCTGATTTGTAGCCAACATGTTTTTCCAAAGAAGCTAAATCAAAAACATCAAAAACAGTTCAACTTCCCAACCTGAGCCCTACTGCACTACACCGAATGAAATAAAAAATTATGACGATACAAATAACCGTAAAAATACTACGGGATTCTTAATGACTTTTCCTTGAGTTACTAATCTAGTGGAACACACACACTCATAGAAATAAATAAATACTACTCACTGACTGACTGGTTAATTAATCACGAAATATCAGAAACTACAAAGCCTACAAACTTGAATTTTGGCTAATAGGTTCCTTGTAGGATGTAAACACCCGTTAAAAAAGAATTTACAAAGATTCATCCCTAAGTGGATGAAATGGGGGTTGGAATGTTTCATTTATGTATCCCACCTTAACTTTAGTGCATCTGGAGCAATTTCAATCAAAGTTCATACATAACTGACTATAAGACAACGAGAACTGGGGGGGGGGGTAAGACATCCCCCTGTCTCTTNAGGAATGATAAGTGAAATTAATGGGAAAATCTGATATTAGATTCAAAACCATACATTTCGGTGCCGTTGAGATGGATAAAAGCGTCCGTGTTGCTTTGTATATAAGTTCACAATCAGTCCATGTTGCAGATAATATACCCCTAGCAGTGGGAATGAAGGAAAGGTAAACATAATAAAAAGCGACTGATATTGGTGTTGAATAAGTCATTTTTGAGACCACTGAAGTGAAGTGACACCCGCTTTACCAGATAAGTACACGATCACCTACGAGGAATAAACACCCTTCGTGTTGGAGGTGAGGAGTGAAATTTATAAATAATCGAAAAAGACAGATATTAGTGTTGAGATCATAGTTTTCGGGACCTCTGAAACTNTCGGGACCTCTGAAATTAGTAGTGACATTCTAGAAGACGTCAAAGTTCACAATAAGCCCGTATTAACTTCAGCACATCTAGGGAAGAGGAGGACACGAAAAAAGTATCGAACATACCAGTGACGAGTCCTTATTTTTCGGCATCGCTGAGTTGACAGTGAAATCTCGATATCGGGTAAGTCTGAATACAGCTCTCATGAAACAAATACAGCTCTAGCACTTGGGTATGTGTGTGTATGGGGGGGGATGGAAAAGGATTTATGGATAAAAATATGGAAAACTAATATTGAAAGATAAAAAAATAAAAATGCATCGAATACATAGTTTTACGGTTAACGAGATGTTTCAACTACCAATGCCGTTGTGTTCAAGATAAAATCACATAGGAGCACTGTATTTTTAGATCTGGGGGCGGAAAGGGCGAGACGTGAAAATAATGTAAAATGACATATATTAGGGTCGAGTCCTTGTTTATTAAGTTTTAATAGATGAATAATCGTACTGACATGACATGCAATGACATCGTATTATTCACCCTTCAGACCACATAAGGTTCACGACGCCCCTAGAGTGTGACACAAAAAATTATCAAAAATGTCCGCTAAGAAAGGATTTCACCCCTAGAGGTGAGAAATGGGAAATAAGTGTTTTCTAAATACTGTTATTAAATTACGTTAGTGAAAATAAGGGATTCAGGTTAAACACCAATGCTACCAAACTTCCAAAATTAATGTAAAACATTTTCAGCGAGTACCAATGAGGATATGAGAAAAAATAAAATTGGAAACATATTACTGAATTCACGCGAACAAATCTGCGGGTACTCAGCTACCAATGCTAATTCAAACAACGAACATCCGGTGTGAGACCCTTAATTGGTTTCGAAACATCAGCATTTCATTAAATAATTGGTTCGCAAATTTTTCTTCTTTAATAAATGACTTGAACACTTTAACTTTTCTTTGCGCTAGCAATGTGGGATAGTTGGTTGGGAAGCGAGGGAGCATTAATAACACTCACAGACCTTCCGAGTAACTCAAATACGTTATAAACGCAATATCTGAGCAAGAATAAAATATAGCGTTTACCCAGTATTTAGTGAAAGAAAAATAATTCCCATTCAACGTATATTGGCGATTAAAGTGGGTTTCATATGCAAGGAGTATAAAATTACTTGATCGTACTTGAGCAAAGAGCAGTTACAGTTTAAAATTCCAAATCCAAACAAATCATTGTACAAACGCACCATTCAACACATTGCGTATAACTAATAAATTACCAAATTGAGAGTAACTGAATTTTATAAAATTGCTTTTGGAAAAAGAAACAGAATATCTAAGAAATATTTTTGTTTAAAATAAGTGTTGTAATCATACTATTACAAGATGACAAATTTAGCTATTGTTGTGAAACAGTTTTCGTTTAGTACAGTTCATACTAGTTGAGTCGTAAATCTTCATATTCTTTTTGGGAAAATATGTACAACTATTTTATCATAGTGATGTTTAATTAGATGTGATTACGAGACAAATAGGCTAAATTATTTCTCTAAAAAACATTTATCGTCATCTTGATGTACAAAAGAATGAAAGGCTTTCATTATGCTCATCCATATATTAATGAACACTATCAGATTAGAAGCTCTAGTTCGATAGTATTAGATTATTTATTTAACATTTGTTAAATGGTATCTTATGTTGTAATAGAGGTCCATTTGCTGTCGGATACAATTTCAGGTACAATCTTCCGATAGGTGTGTGTGCATTTGTAGTTTCATCGTTGTCTATATCTTATTCAAATTCAATGATTTCACTCACGTTCCTTACGGTGTCGTGTCCGAGAATTATGCCAATATGCAATTTATTCATAAACTTAAAGCTAGTATAATTTGTACCATGCTTGTAACATACTCTATATAACGTAGAAAATGTAAAATAAAAAGAGAGAAATTTTATTTTCATACCATTTATTAACAAACACAACAAACTGTAGATACTTAGAAATAAAAGTAAAAAACATATAAAAGTATACAAACACGTTTTTTATGTATATGAGGAGTTCCTCAAGGAACTGTAATCGCTTCACCTCTCAGTCTGTGAGATTGAGTGATTGCTGGAGCGAAATCTCCGATCCCTTCGGTGATTGGAGCTACGCAACGCCAGGAGTGTGTTCCCAAGAGATGGTATTATCAACAGTGGTAGTTCCAGTGATTGGGGTTATTGGATGGGCGTAAGGAGGAAGGCTTGGCCTGTAACTTCGTCCACGACGGTGCCAGTGGCGACGTCGAACACCAGCCGAGGGGCCTCTGAAACGTCGTCTGCAGAAGATTTATGTTGGCGCTTGACTCGCTCCTCGCGGTTGGCCACTGAGGTGACGGCTGTGGTAGGCGACTGGCGCTTCGCTGTCACCTTGGAATGACCGTGTGAATGATGAGGCTGGTAGTCAGGTACTGGCTCACTGTAACCACCCTGCAGAATAAAAAGAGACATATTGGATGACTGGCCACTTTGACAGTTCGATAAAAACAAAGGCGATTGTGCGTTGAGCATGTCGTTATAAAATCACTACAAAGCTTAGAGAACTACTTGGGGAAGAAATGTATTTCGCAGGATATGAAATTTGAGAGAGCGACGCAGTTTTACAGTACTTCATAAATTCACCGCAAAACTTTTTAGTTCATCATTATTTGCTTTTAAGACATAAATGAACGTAAATAAAAAGAGAGTAGCCATAAATGTCATTAAAAATTTCCGTGCGTTTATCATCTGACAAATTCACTAGCAAATTTATTATACATTTTATTAATTCATGTTGTCTACTCGTAATTGAAAATAAAATGTATATATCGATTTCGCCACTCCCCTCAATTAATTATACAGTAGCCTGTGGCCCACACTTATTGAGAAACATAAATTCTGGACTCTCGAATTCTAGAAAATTGGATAGGGGTTTGTGTCATGTTCTGCACACTTATTGCAGAGATGCTAGGATATGTATCTACTTTCGTCTGATCGATTTAGACCTTGCCATCCCCAAAACCTAGGTACTTGTTGTAATAGTTAAAGAACAGATTCTTCCAAAAGGTTTCAAAAAGTGAAAAAATACTCACATCACCGCCATCACCATCCTCATGTCCCTGAAACAAATCCGAGAAATGAAATTACTTAAGCGTAATTTTTAAGTATGGTTTTTATATTGGTAGCATTAATGGTTTTGGATTTTACTCACATGGCCGTCATGATTGTAGTCCCAGTAATGTTCACCATAACCTCCATGTTTGTCTCCCCAGCGGACCTGTTGAAGAATAGTACTTTTTTGAATATTTATTCATCTACTTTCCTTCTTTCTAATGCTCTTAGATGTGTTTATTTAATTCTCTATCGTGGTTTGTACTATTAGCTTTTTCATGATTTAAGATAACTATTCAATAGCACGTACATATCCGTACTTCTTTTAGATACTGCATCGTAAACGTTGTTAATAAAATATTGTGATTTACAATTATATCACATAATATGGCTCGTAAACACTGTTTAATTTTCAAAACGAGTAATAATCTTGTTTTGCACTCTAAATTTAATATAGAAAGTTTAAAATCTTCTTGTTTTTTATCTAAACAATTCTAGTATAATTTATATCAATGACTTTCGTAAAAATCATCACTATATTTTTATTTTAATAACTCATATTTTTCCAATTATGTTATTTAAGTAATCATTAGAAGAAATATAAACTGAAGCGAAACTGCGTCAGTAATTAAAAAGGCTTTCAATAAATGAAGCACATGAAAATGAATCAGTAGGAAATATTAAGTCTATTGAGAGTTAAGAAGCAGAAGCATATTTTAAAAAGCGAAAGTAAATGAAATAGATAGAAAAAGCTCAGAAGTGAATTTATTCCCCGTTTCTTCTGCATTTTAGGTTTTGAACTACTACTACTACATCCGTGGGGATTACTCTTAAAGTTACCGATGTTATTTTAAGCAGATAATAAATTTCGATGTCAAGAAGTTGAATTTGAAACATTGGTTTGTAAAAGTAATTTTGAAACAGAATCTAAAAGTGCTTACTTTGGTCTTGAAGTGTCCTTCGTGAGGATGGGCTTTCTCGTACCTCTCTTGAAAGTGATGGTCGTTACCGCGGCGGTAACCAAACTCATAGTGGTCATGCTCGGGATTGTGTTGGTACCTGAAGAGGAGCAGCAGGAATTGATCGTTAGAAGATAGTCTTAGAAACAAATACTCCAGAACCCAGAATATTTCATCAGCAGAAAAGTTTCTCGTTAAGCGAAAGATGGAAATTCAAACAAGAGCACCGAGACTCAAGAGCTCTGCGTTACGGTAAATGGAGAAAATGAACGCTAATAAGTTTAATGATTTTAATAGAAATATAATATTAAAACAATTTTCGTAGTCTAGAAGATTGCAGAAGAAGAATGCAGAGATAAAGTGAATGATGGAGACAGGGAAAGTGAAGAATGCGACCACATATAAGCGAAGCATATGCGAAGAACAAAGTGAGAAAAAATGTACTTCGTGATGCATGAAATTCCACTTGAGAGAGAGAATATTGCAACGAATACGGGACAGAGAGAGTAGCAGCTCACAATCGTGCAGTTAAGAATTCAAGAAGGAGGTTAAGGCAACAAGACATTAAGTTTTAGATGCAAAAGATATTATGAATCATTAACGCACTGAAGTGCAAAAATCGCATCGGAGCCGATAATCTTAATTGACTTGTGTTTTGTGCAATAATATCTTAATATGTCAATGACACATCTCAGTTTTTATCTTGAGTAAAAAAAAATGTTTTCTAAGAACACCGTTACACAATATTTAGCTTCGACACGTAGATGGAATTACCGCATCGGCACACTGCAATTGAAAAGGAAATGTTTTAGGTGAACACGTGACTGCACGCGAACAATCCGTTTACAAACCACTTCGGTGCCACAAATATGACTTATGAATATACATTCGGACGTGTAGCAAAACGGTTCACGTATCTGACAATGACAAAAACTGTTCTGCTAAAAGATGACATGACACGAAATTGTTTGATTTATTTTTATTAAAAAAGACTTCAAACCGAAAGAAAATTCCTTGCGGTTGTGTTATTTCACCAGCGATATTTTGAAGTAACATGTAATAAGAAAGAGAAGATTGCAGCTGAAAAAGAGAGGGGAGAAAAGAAAATAAGAAGCAAAATTGGAAGGAGTTCCTCAATGATTTCTACCTGTCCTTGATGTCGCTGCTTTTCGAAGTCCTTTCGTTCGAAGCGCTGTTCCCATTCATGAGGATTCTCGCACACGTGGCCAAACTCTATCTGCTGGGGGCCGAACTGCAGCGTGTAGAAGTCTCTACATCACGACAAGCACACAGTACGAATGCAAAGCAAAGTCTTTTACAACCAACAAGAATGTCGGGATTGTTCATCACAAAGGTTAAATTAAAGAAATCAATTCACCATATCAATCTAACGGCTTTGAATTAGTTCCCTATTAAAGTTTTAAATGACATCAACGTTTATAATATAATATCGCGAATCGTAAACTAGTGTCATTTACAAACGAGGCATGTCCACTGATTTAAAATGATGTCAGTCGAACGTATATTCTCCTTTATTATTTCGATTTAGCGCGGGTCTTGTTTGTAAACACAAGGCCATTCTTGGATGGTACAGAACCCCTTGTTCCATCATAGATGGAAAATGAACTTGATGAAAGTTGCTTCTAGCCCGATGATACTAACCACATCGATTCAACACTGTAACTTGAATACGTCCATTTATGAGAAGAAAATGCTCTTGCAAGGTAGAGCAAGCTACAGCATTGACTAAATTGTTTATTTCTTTTGACAATAGTTACATCACGCAATTCTCGCGAATGTTAAATAATGAAGTAATGGCAAAATTTTCGTGACAAGCAACAATTCTTTAAAATGGCAAATAAATTTACTGAAAATATGTGGCAAAATGAATTTGTAAATAAATGATAAACACAACAAGTGGATAATCATTATGAGTGACTGTTATTTTGTAAATAGAATATTCACGTATTATTTTATTCTCCAATGATTTAGTACCTACTTTCGTAGTACCTCCGCACTCAAACTCTTTTGCAATCCTGCATTCATTAGTATGTACTTTTTGGATAAGATCATTCGTAGAAATAAATTTCTGTAGTTACATTTGTTGTTCCCTTTGACCTTCCAAACATAATCGGAGCGTATATTACGAAAGAATACATCTTCAAATCAATCAAAATCAGTGCGTATAAAAAATGAATATTAATTCCAATTAAAGTAAATATTTGTCGTTTGAATTCCACTGGAACTTAATGTCAAGGCAGAGACTTTAAATAATAGCAAGTTCATGAAAAAGAGATTCGGTATAAATGAATCGTGATCATTAAATTTTCGTCCTATTAAAACAGGATCCATTCAATTCATGTATATGACCTTTGAATACAGCGACTACAGGCATAAATGTAATTTACCCTGAGCTACGATGTGACTAATATGACAACAGTCCTATTTCCATCTTAATACAGTAGTTTTTTGTTATGTCGAATTTAATGGCACGTCTTCCCGGCGGAAGAGAATTGAATGCTCGGAATTTGGGGCAATAAGCGCGACGAAGCGCATAATCGATTTTTGCGGTTACCCGTCAAGTAGCGATGCATTTACTTCACCTAACTGTAAGCTGCTCTACTATGTTTGGAATAGTGCTCTAGAGGCAAAAAGGAGTTCCGGATAAATGAAATGCTATGAAGTGTCTTAAGATTATTACGTTCATAATGATAATTATGAATCAAGTCAGAAAATTTATTTGATGGTTCAATGTATTTTGAAAACGAAAATGTTATGAGCGTTCGAAACGTAATTCACAGTTGTCAAATGATTAAGATTTCAAACTTAAAATTTCCTTTATATTGTTTTCCACTACACCACACATCATTAAAAATCGAAAGAATATGGCATATTCCATTATCACAGTAAAATGTTCCAAAAAATATTTAAAATAGAAATTGATTTTTTCAAGCTCTTGGGGGTACACATTGATCTATATTCAATGTACGTTTATAGTCAGTTATTACCTAATAAATAAGCCAAGTGACGAGAAATCTATTATATTGATAATAACCTTAAACATTTTATAGAGTGATAAAATGAAAACTGCTCGAGAACACTGACTGAAAAAATGACGACTTATCGTTTACTTACAAGTGCCCACTCAGAACAGATTCACCAACAGCAACTCTTATGAAACAATGACATAATTTATTTCAGGTATACGAAACACGCAAAGAATACGACGCTCTGTTACTCCTTGCGTTGAAAGACGATTCGGAAACGCTGTTGATGCGTGTCTAACGGCTATGCACGAACGCTCGCGTTTCTTTCTTTTGTTTGAGGTCGCGCGCGGCGTGCGTGACTCGGCGTGACGTGGCGTGACGCAGCGCGTGATGACACTCACTGGAAGTATTTGCCGTGACCATGGATGCCATGAGCACCGAAGCCCGTCTCAGCAGCATTGTGGTCCTTATCCGAGTCCACCACAGCGGCTGAAAAGCGAAGATAAGCAAATGTTCACATAGCGCTTTTAAAGAAGAAGCTAACCCTTTCTTTTGTACTTAATTCAAATACACGGATTCGAATTATATTCGAAGAGAACATTATTACATAATACTTTTGTACATTTATTTCGTTTATTAAAAACATTTTGTCTTAAATTAAATGGAGACCACTCTGCAAAACAAAAAAGAAAATAAGAACTAAGAGAAAAATCTTTTATCTATTCATCAGAAGAATGAAACTAAATTCGTTTGTTAACCTTAACTCGTCATTCTCATTAATGTAGTCTATAACATGAAAGCTCATACGCATCTCACCTGCAAAGTTCAATGACATTCTTGAGAACCTATTTAGATGGTTAAAATTACCTTTTACTCGTAGAAAATTATTTCCGATGCGTGAGTATTAGTGCATATGTCTTTCTTGAGAAGCATAACGAGACATGAAATAATTTATCCAAAAATATTTTTAAAATTGAGTTTTTAATTTTTTTTAAAAATAAGATAAAACTATTTTTTAATATTGCATTTATTTATTTATTTATTTATGCTCTGTGAAAGTTATGTGGAAAGTATGAAAACTGGATAAGAGCTTTGTGACAACAAGCATATTTATGCAATACAACACAAAACTATTAACTACCTAAATTTGATTAAAGGAAGTATTTAATCCATTTCTGAATCAATCATAATTTTGACTGTTATTCCATGCAGAAGATATTGCGCATTTGCAAAATATCCAGATTTTATGGGTTAAGTAGTTCGAGGTATTAAATGACGCGTACCTTTGGAGTGGATCTGTTTGGGCACGCGCTTGCTTGCGTGCTCTTCCAGTTTGGCGATCACAGCAGGCAACAGCGCGCACGCCACCACCAACGCCATCTTGAAAGCAACCAACAAATATTTAAATTCTCTATAGTTATCAATAAAAACAACCAAATGAAGCAGAGAATTGCATTTTCGACATTTGCAAATAGGAATGTATTTCACATACAGGTAAAAATGATTTTTTAAATGCAGTAAAACTTCACAATTCCCTGTTGTAAAAGTTTAATATTTTTAAATTTATTTTTTATGTCTTCAGTGCTCTGCTCTTGGCCAATTATTAGGACCTGTATGATAAATATTGTTGTATTTATTAATATATCTTGATCTACATGCAGACGAGATGAACAATTTAAAAAACTGTCCTCAATCAACTCCTCAAAGAGAGGCTCTTCACGTTTTTATTGTAACAAGCTGTAATAAATTTACAGCAAGTTTTAAAGTACCAATTAAACATTTTATGATTTGGAATCAATAGGGTAAAATGCACAATACGTTCTCTGAACTCTTTATTGACGTTTGTTTAGTTTGAAGAGCATTTCCTTAAATGTGCTTAGTGAAAATCGCAATCAGTTACCATTGTGTCTGCAGTCTCTCATTTTACTGTTATGTGGCTAGGATAAGTTGACAAAATATTTTTGAAATGCTTTTATCCTTAAAATCATTACACAAAGAACTTAATTAAATTTTCTGCTAATGCAAATTTTACATTTCATATAAAATAATGTCAACTCATCAAAAAAACTTTTTAATAACTTTAAATACATTGTACCTGATGAAGATTTGTATTTTAAGTCAAAGCTTTGTAATGTTTTAGTATAATACGTGATGTGGATAGTAAATTGAGTCGATATTGTACTCATTATTGTCAACGGTGACGCAAGATACTTAGTTTCAATCGCATACAGTAAAGACTATCTTTATAATTCAGTTGAGTAATTGTTACATAACAAATTGAGTAAATTTAAATACCTGTGTTGCTCCTCGTCGGATCTTCATTTCTGCTGAGTTGAGCCCAAGGAACACTGGATACCATTCGCTCTGAGAGAACACTTTATATAGAGCATTTCCATTGTGGGAGGGGATGTCCGCTTGATTGAGCAGAGCGAACCGTCGCCGTCTCGGTCTTCGTGCACCACATCCCTCCGACTCCACCCCTTGCAATCATGTACGTATAGTATACATCGTCATATTCAGACAATATTCAGACTATGGTCAGTAATACTACAACTCATGCAACTTATACTTACTTTTAATTATCATTTAAGAAACTTCTAATTCACGGGAAATTATTAAATTGACTTTGGAGTTTTTAGATGGTTATTAGACGGATATGCACACGTAACTGCTGCTAAAATTTGGATTTAATTATAAAAGAAAAATTTCATTATAAATGTATTGTATTTTACAACATACCTAGCTGATGTAATTGGTTTTGAAACTGACAATAGATTTATACGTTTTGAGAAAAGAATAATTGTTTATTTTTTTTACACTTCAGCTTTAATTGTATGTAATATTTTTTCAATACATGGATTTAATTTAATATCTGAAATTCCTGGAGAACGTAAATGTAGGACGCAGTCATTTCAGTCGTTTCAATTCATGTAAAATGGATAACTAACCCGTGATGTGAATTTCTATTTAGTTTGTTTAGTTTTAATCATAACTTCACTCTTAAACGATTGAAGCAGTTGATTTTCAATTCAACCTCAAAATTTACCCGCTGAGATATGCACGATGCAATTGATTTTGAAGCAAATGCCTGTGATTACAGTTCGAGAGCAACATGGATGCTAGAAGAGTGATGCTAATTTGCTAAGGCAAAATAATGATGTGGGTGGATTTGAAGTCAGAAGACTCATACCGTCTTGTATTGAAATGGCACGGAGAACTCATCTGCCACAAATTTCCGTTATATCGACTGACCACTAACTGAGCTTTACAAAAAATTATTGGATTTTTTTATATTATTTATATACATAAAAATTATTATTACATATCATTATTCGCTTACGATGAACTCAACCTCTCCGCATTTTGAGGATTTTGCAGTCATCGAACCAAAGTGTCCCTGCGTTTCTTCGATGTGTGGTTAAATTTAGCTAATTGCTTCATTTTGTATTTAATTTAATCGAGTCAATAGCACTCATACATTTTTTACCTGTCCTCCTTATTCTCTTCTTTTGCCCTTCTTCATCGTAATCTTTCGGCGAGTGGTACCACCCTCACTGACACTTGAGAAAAACTAGCGTCAATCTTCTTGCTGCCTCCGTTTTGCCTCCGCGGTTGCAAACCGCTCGCCTTCGGCTCCATCACCATGCGAGGGTCCCTGCCGTACCAAGCAGCATCCCCCTCCCCTTAAAAATATTTTTTTTTGGGGGGGGGAGATATAAATTTCTGGGTTGTTGGAGAGAGTTAAAAACTAGGATCTAGGAGTACAAACGAAATTTAAAATCAGTTGGAGAAAGTGTAGTAACCTCACATTGTATTAATAATGATCACTTGATGGATAGGGATGACATATTAATATTGAGTAAAGAAGTTAATTGTTACAAACGAAACATATCAGAAATAATGTTTATAAAAATACAAATGGAAGTCTGAATTTTCGCACTGGTATAGAAAAGCTATCTGGTGCAGTAAAACCTCGATTTTCCGGGGTAAGGGGGGGGGGGTCGATCGGATAAATGAAAACCACGGTTAATCGAGACACTTTATATGAGTGTAGAATGTACAATGTCACGTTACCAGGGATTGAAATAAGAAGTAATCAGTCTTCGTTTCTTACAGTTTAAAATGATTTTCCTTACTCGATTTTAAATATTTCTCAAATTCACTACGTCCTGGATGTCAAAATTTTATTGGTACATGAGGGTTTCTGTCTCTAAGTTTCTAGGAACCTACGTACAAGTGTGAAAATAGAAGAAGTAGTTGGATTTACATGTGATAATGCATTTATTGTCAAAAAAACAGTACAAACTGAGTATGACGACGGGAAGCACAATTAACTAATTTACTCTATAATTGAAATTGTAGTTGAAATTCGTTTTTACGACGGAAGAGTGAGCACCACGGTTAATCGCGAACACAGTTAATCGAGGCACGGTTAATCGAGGTTCTACTGTATTTACAATACAATATTATAAGATGTTTGTGTAATATCTGCTCTTTTGTAAAAATGTTTTGAACTTCTATTTACGTTTAATATCATGTTCAATTATTCTATTATGTTTCTTATTATAATTTGTTATGCCTGACGACGACTTCAACCTGAAGTCGAAACTTCGCGTATTTAATGGCACAAAATATATGGTATTCACCTAGCATAAGGCCGTAAGTCTTAAATGATTTATTAATATTATTATAAATATGCTTAAAACTCATACGACAGGACATGAGCTAATTTTCAGTAATATATTAAATAATATCAGTTCGAAATTAAGACCTAAACTTGAATGTTGCAGTGGGATCGATATGAAGTAAGAAGTTTTTGTTGTTGTTGCAATTATTGTTGATAATTTTAATTTGGCATCACACAAATTTTTAAGCAAAATACACAGTAGGATAGATGATATCTGAGTTCAACAAAGTGCAAGGACTCTCATGGGTTCCAAAGTAAATAATAATACACAACAAAAAGTATTGTCAATAGAAATCAATGGTAAATACCGTTGTTTGTTTCCTCAGTTTTACGTAAGGCTCAATAACCAGAAGAACATTTTACTTAAATTTATTGTAACTAAATTGTTATGCAGTGCGTGGAAAATTTTATACTTGATGAATATATTTTATTTTGAATATCTATAAGTAATATAAAAAAGATAATAATTTTTTCTGTTTATCAGTGAATATTCTAATCGGTATTATGAATTTAGGGATCCTCAACCTGAATTTTGTTATTAATATATATTTATATTTCACCTCGGTATGGGCCTCCCTATGAAGGGAGTTAGCCTCTCAAGTGGAATTTGTTGATTTACCCACCGAAAAATAATATAATATTTTCATAAATTCTTTATTGCGAAATAACATCTTGTTTGTTTTTATATAAAATGGTTCCCCTTTCTCACAAATATTTAAACAGTAATTTTCAATTTAAGGCGAATATGTTATTTAATTTGAGATTATTAACCATGGCGCAGTAATTAATGTCCAAGAAGAAATTAAATAATTACAAGTCTCAATTATGCAGAGTTTCTCCTGAAATATTTCCAATTATTGGAGTAAAAAATATGCCGGAGAGAATACCTTATTTTCACCTATAAACTCAATCAAATAGAGACCCCTAAATAGCTGTGTCACTCCATAAAATGACTGCTTTTAAAGGAGCGTCACGCATTACTCACATACCCTGACATTCCTTGTTAGCTGTTTTTTTTTCAGCTTCTCATTCGTAGACGAGAAACGTCCGTGTTGGAAGGCAGGATCACTTTCAGATTGTTGGCGCGACGTAGGAATCTTATTGCCTTCTGCACAGAGTATTATTCACATGTTCCTGAAAATAGTAGGCTTTGAAGACCGAATTCAAGAATGTTTCGAGTTTTTAATGTATTTGACCACCTGCTGCTTTGCTAGTGTAAAATTATTGATTTTCGTACGATTGTCCTTTCTTAGTCGCACATTGTAAGAAAAAATATATTCCTAATTTTTAAAAAAATTGGTGAGATGCTCTTGGATCCATGTTAGATAAATTTATTCTTAATATCGTAGCTCTACGCGAAATCTTGTACGTATTGTTTCTGTGCTCCTCGACTATCACTAAGAAACTCTTAAAAGTTGAAAATAAGGAAAAATTAATAAATTTCAGTGGGTAGTCTTCTGGGACCCCTCCTGTAGAACACTGATGTCGCATTTCGAAGTTCTTGGATTCGTCTCTATCCGTATTTGCGCCTCGCGGCTGTTACTAAGACTCACAAATTCTGTTGTACATGTATAAATAAACTGATTATTTTACTATCGCAATATACAAGAAATCTAACGAAATTTTCTTATCCGACAAAATTCACAACATCCGTTTCCCTAAGAATAACTACATAATATTAGGCGTAATATAACGAAAGAGGCGAGACGCTTTCATTAGAGAAATGGCAGTAAGTAGATTCTCTTTGGATAATTTATCGTTTGTTTAGAGTTCGATGCAATGGAATATTTTTTTCATGTTCTTTTTCCTTTAAAAACGTTGCGCAAACAAACACTTAGAAAAAGAAGAAATTTTCTCCTCAAGAATACCACCATGTTCCAACCTCCAAGGCAACCACAGTTCTTCTTGTGGCTAAATACAGTTACCCTTCAGTGGTTACAAAGCAGAAACGCGTAGAATAAAATGCCTGTAGGTCAATGTAACAAATTAATCTTCGTATCAAAACATTGTATTTTGACATCTTTCGTCCTTCTCAACATATTTTTAAACACTATTTTTTAATAAAATTTTTGTAGTAGTTCAAAAACATTTGTAGTAATATAATTAGGTACATGCTGTAAGTACATAGATAAGATCACGCATTATCTGAAATTAATTGTAATTTATTTCTGACACAGAGACCCTCTGCGGTTACTGTTTATGGTGGGGAATGAACTAACTGGAAAATAAAATGATTTAATCAAATATTTTGTCAAATATTCTGTTGTTGTAAAATGTTAAAAGCAAATATTGCACTACGAATATTTTAAAATAATTTGATTACAATATTTTTATACTCAACGTAAAGTTTGGAGAGAGTGTTTTGATCCAGTAAGGATCATCCCTTACTTCCAAAGGAAAGAACTGGTTTGTCAACTACAATGTCCGCATGATTACAATAGTTTAACCGACATTTTTTATGATCCCCACTCATTACACAAAACTTCAATTGTAGAAATTTCTACACTCGCGACACAAATAATCCATGAGGCTACAGAAAAATCATTTACCTGTATTATTGAATATATCTTAACTTTCGTTCAGTTGTGAAGTTAATTAAAAATGCAAATACACAATAAAACTTTCCATATGTATACTTTAAACAAACTAAATAATTTTTCTAAGTAATTATTCATAGGTACGATGAGATGCATTGTGCAAGTATTTCGTAAAAGTATTCGGTCAAAATAAAACCTTTACATACGTACAAATATATTTTCGTTTATACAAATTTTACGTCAAATCAAAACTATAAGTTAATAATAGAAATGTTTGAAACATATTATATTCTATGATTATAATTTGCAACAGAAAAACAACGTGAAATCATTGACGGCCTTCTTCAGGCGAAATAAAAATAAATTAGTTTTTTAACTTGAATGACTGGAGCTTTTCAATTTATGAAATAAACTACCTGTATTATCTGCTGTTGATAATACGGGATAGTATAAGATAATATTCAGATTAAACGAACAGCTCTTTGAAGTATAACGTGTAAGATATCTGAATTGACGTGTAAGGTAGGAGAATGTACTGTAACCCGAAAAAATTGAATACTAACGAATTTTATCCCGGAGAAACTCGTTTAGTCCATTTATTTTTCAACTCTTTGTATTTCATTTCAATTTATTGTTATGAAAGGTATACCATCATTAGATCATGAGACAAGAGAATAAGTTAAGTAATTTTAAATTATTTCCTTGCGGTATTCCGCTAATGACCTCGGTTTGGATGAATTAGAAGGATGATGGAAGATATTCGAATAAATTAAAGTCTGGATTTCGAACGTAAAGGGATTCGCGGTCTTGCTATTTACCAAGTCGAAATTCGAAGTATTGGACATACTGTCTTATGCATGCCTAATCGTGTGATTACTTACTTGCTGTTATACAATTATCCGTCAATTAATGAGTTTTACGACATTTTTGAAGAAAACAAGTTATTTCATTAAATGTCACATGTTATGAGGCTACTAATTCTTTAATAATAAATATTCTTCGAGATGTCTTGAGAAGTCTCAAAATTTTCTCTCTGTGTGAATGGATTAAATGCTATTCCTTAATACATCAACTGTGTCCTTAGAACTATTTTTTTCAAGATCGCTGGATCTTCAAAAAAATAATTTTTTATGGAAGTGAATGCGGAAGAAATCAATTTCGCTATTTCCTGGGAGATTAGAAATCACGTAATTGTGCGCAGTTCACATCTGGGTTATTGAGA
The DNA here is from genome assembly GCA_002313205.1 of Laupala kohalensis. Lineage (NCBI taxonomy): Eukaryota > Metazoa > Arthropoda > Insecta > Orthoptera > Trigonidiidae > Laupala > Laupala kohalensis. The sequence continues at coordinate 180,838 of NNCF01126122.1, forward strand.
GTAAATTATTATTATTATTACAATACATTAAAAAATTATTTTTTTGCTTAATTAATTCTCAGTTCTTTCGGCATAACTGAAAGTAATTGGTGTTGCATTATATTGACTAGAAATATAATTCATTACCACTTGTATCCCAAGCGGTATTATTATTTTATATTCCACTATTAAATAATTATTTGAACGAGAAACTCCTCTGTAAACGAATACACCGACCCATACCGTTCATAAAAATTCATTGCACTCTTGTTTGATTTTTCCCACGTTTCACATAGAGGTAAACAAAATTACTCAAATTACCTTTCATAGCTCATGTCGGTCAGCGCTACAGTCCAGTGTGTGGAATAAAGAAGCTCCTTGGAATGTAGCGTAACGACCAAAACTCGGTCATTTGCGCCCGGAAGTACTTATATTGTAAATTTCATTTCGCTAAATTGCGCTATGAATGCTTGCAGTCGAATACATGTCGTGACGTCACATGAGAGATTTCACAATTTTGAGAGTGGCCAATCGTGAGAAAAAACAGTGTATACTTTTGACTAGAACTAAACTGTCTCACTATGTTTGTCTTAACGAACATACCGACTGAAAAGCTTAAAATAGTTAAGAAAACAAATTAGCATCTCCCCAAAATGGAGAAACCTTTTTATTGTGTCTGCTTACAGAACGAGAAAATGAAGAGATTCCATCCACCTGAAACTTCTTCCATTGACGTACTTCTATTTCTATTGATTGTTTTGATTATACTTTTTAATTATTCATTTCTTTTAACTTCTTTATTTTGTTCTTGTTTCCTTATTTTGTACAACTATGAAGCACTACAATGAACTCCGTTGAGGTTTAGCGTAACATGGTTTTACTCGTGTTACCGTCAACAACAGCGTTGTAAGCAAAATAAGTGTTCACTTTCCCCTCAAAACCGTAGGGATTAACATTAAAATGAAAGCTAGAAATAAATTTATTAACGGTATATTTTATTATTATTTATTTTGTTAGTTATTTTATCCTTTTTTAGTCCGACGATATCCACTAGGTCAGTGGAAATGCTTTTACTTTCATTTTAAATTAATAAATTAATAAATTGGTGGTACTAAATATTTCCGAACGTTTTGAATATATATTAAATTCGCTTATTTTTACTTTTGTCAAAAAGAACTTTACTGTTATGCCATTTAAGGAAGAAGTTATTAGTTCTCTACCTTTCACCAGAACTTTTCTGATTCTTACGTTCGGACAGAAAACAGAATCTCGTTCTTGATTCATTTAGTGGAAGAGTGAGATACACATAACATGACGATAACGGAACTTAAAACGACCTCATTCAGGAATCCATATTTACTTCATGATTATTCTCTAATTTTAAAATTTTTATTTCTTAAACACATTTAATTGACAATTGGAATGACACAGTCGTTACAGCTTCTAGGAACAATAAATTAATACGTGACCCCGCACATATTAGGTTTACCTTGATGAAACAATTGGCCTCTGTGCAGATTCTGTTGGTGACACGCGTTCTCTCTAGCTTTGTAGCGTCTACAAAGGAAGTCCGGTGAGCGCATAAAATTACTCTCTCTTGAACACCTGGTTCACTGTATGATCCCTTGAGAAAATCTACAGGTCAGCAAATAGTGATCATGAGTCTTTGACAAATCAAAGGAGCCGTGAGAGCAGAACCACGAGATAGAAGACAATCGCATGAACAAATAATTCGCTGTGTTTTTTGAATCAATGTGAATGGGACAACTAACATTTTAATAATATATTTTATTTATTGTTAAAAAGCTCTCATAAGTCCACTTTTGATAATATTGATAATGTCGGAAAATGTAACAGAAATGCTAAAGTTACAATTTTATAAAGCTGGGAAAAACATGAATGACGTCGTTTTAAGAAAGATCGACGTATGAGTGAATAAATAACATGTTTACACTCACATCAATCCACAATGGTTCTCTCGAACTCAGGACAATTACTCAAATGTTAGCATAGTTGCAATATTTTTTTTCTTAAATAATTTTATATTAATAAAATTTCTCCAAAGAGTAGAATCATATATTTTTGACTTCCCACGGCAATTAAGAGAAAAAGGACTGTAAATTTTGAAAAAAAATGCGTAGTCCTGTAAGGAAAACACTTCAATCATAGAAATCATATTCAAGAACACGTGTTGTAAGCAATATAACTGGCGAAGGATGATGTGAAAGACACACGTTAGAATGGTGAGGTTCATATACCGAGAAGCAACGGAGATGACAGTGGGAGCGACCCGCGACGCTGCGCTGTGTGGGCCTGAGCGTGCATATCATTAGAAGCGTTGCTTCTGTACACGAACCTAGTGACCGGATGTTTGCCAAGACCCACTTTGAAAAGCCGGAAAGGGGAGTCCCCTTCAGCGTAACAGAGATTGATGTTACTCAAAACACATTTCGATGGGAATTCATATTTCGTTCATACGTTAGGACATAATGTCAAGTGACGAATTATATCCCCAAAAAAGAATTAAGACAATTTGCAGAGTCTTCAGATTTTTAAATTCTGACAACAAAAAAACAAACTTTTTCTCAATTTTCTCCTTGGCGCCTATTGTCTATGTGTATGTGTTAATTTTCTTTCCCTTCATAGCACATGAAGGAATTAAAGCATCAAAGTGAACCTTCTGAATCGTAGTATATGTGGATTAAAATACACTTCTGAATTAACTTGCAATACACTATTTCGAATAAAATGAAGATGTTTAGAGGGATGGGACGTTATCAGTCACTTGAAATAATAAGAAATCCAATTTTTTAATTGTCAAAAATAAATACGTATTTATGAATAAATTAAATTAATTAATTAATTTTTAAATTTGATCTAATAGTAATAATTGTTTTTTTTATTTTTAAATTTGCTTCGTATATAAATGTCGACCTTTAAAGAGAATATATGATCTATTCCATTTTAGAATTATTTCAATATTTATGTCATAATGTACTTTGGAAACACCACTGTGGTATCCAGAACTTTAATGCTAAAGATTCTTTTAATAATCGAAAATCGTCAAAACTATTTCTCTTTGAAATTTAAAGATTAAAAAAACTTGCGCAATGAAGTAAAAAAACTTGTGTTTGTTATTCTGGTATGGAACTGAAACACCTAGCCTATTTATACCAATATTTAACGTTGAAGGACGTGTAAAAAGAGAGAGCTAGTTCTCTCCGTTGAACGCGTAAATTGCGAGCGATTCCTCGATTAGGCCTCGCTGCAGGGGTGAAGCCGAGGTGAAGGCCAGGTGAAGCCTCGCGTGCGCCTCACGCAAGCATTCGGAGCATCCAACCAGTTGGAAGAGACAAGAAAGTATGTCTCTTCCCTTGAACTCGCTCGCTCCTTTCTCTGTGAAGCGAGTGGAACCTGCACTCACTAATATGTGTGCAATGTGTCCCATTCGAAACGGGTTCTCTCAATTCAACAGAATGTAATTGACGCGATGGCAAATTAATATCAGATGTTACAATAATATAATTAAGACACAATCGAAATTTGCATGAAATGCAATATTAGAATGATTCTTGAAAAAGCTTTTGTTATTTGAACGAGGTACCCTCCCATTTTGTTTTAAGTCTTATTTTAAGACTTCCGTCAATATTCCAGGTTTCAAAAATATATTTTGAGGATCGCTATCAAACCCTAAGGTCTCAAAATTTTAAAGCCCCGTAGCGACCCTTAAAATCTTAAATTTTGATAAAAGTTTTATTTTAAGACATCCAACAAAATGGGAGGGTGCCCCATCCAAATTACAAAAGATGATTTGGTGAGATCCACCGTAGTTCAGCATCTATGGAAACGTTAAGGTAAAACTTATTTTACCCTGTTGATTATTTTATCCAGTAAATAAATTTAGTTTATCCTCTAGATTTACGCACACCCTCTGGGATACTGGTAACATGAATCTTGAGACACTTTAAAGTAGATCGAACTACATTTTCCACGATAACTTAAATTAATGCTAATTTGTTATACATAATTCATACTTATATACCATATAAATTGATTAAAAGGTTTTCTCTCACAATAACTATTCCTGCACTAAGTCTTAAGATAAATCAATTTGAAAATGTTGATTACCTTCTTTTAACTTCTCTTAAAATGAGTTCTGATAAGTTAGTTGATACACGACAGCATGCATTTCTTGTACAATTTTGTTATCAACATGCTTGAGCACCCTTGGTAAATCGTCTCACATCTGTTTTCAAGCTGCTGGTATCGTCTTCTCTCCCCACTTCCGCTTCCTGTTTTCCGGAGACCGGAAGTTTGCTCTTCGCGAGGGAGGGGAGGGGGTCAAGGAACACAGCTTTGGCCCTTCGACCACGCTGACCCTCAGGAGGACTCCCTGCCCGCGTTCATGCACCCCTCCGGAGCTGCTACCTGTGGCTGGGCTGGGGCAATAAATCAAGACCAATGTCACCCCTTCGTTGTTGCCTCTACAGGAAAACAACCCTTCCTCTCATCTTTTTGGTAATGGAGGATTTAACGACTTACATCCTTCGGTCAAACATTTCATTTCAGAACAGTGATATACCGAAGATATCCATTAATAAACAAATTTGATTTTTGGTTTTAAAGCCAGTGTTACGAAAGACTTTCTCACTATAAGATATAGTTTTTATTTGTTTCAGATTATATGTTTAATAGGAGTTGGTATATCGTATCTTTACATGTTTTACTTTCTCATATATGTAGTATATAGAAAGTATTGTAATCGTGAAACAATTCGAAAACGAGATTTTTGCGGAAATATCTGTTTTGGTGATGCCTGATTCCGAAAAAGGGATTTTTGGCTGGACGTCCGTCCAGGTTCATCCGTCTGTGCGCAGCACTCTTGACCGAATGGTAAAATTTTGTTTTCATTTTTTGAATTTAAAGTAGAATTTACTTCTAACATATGCACGTGCTTTCAATTTTGTTTTTACTTTAACACAAAAAGCACTTCACATGAAGGTCAAAGTACATTTTTGAAAATATTCAAAAATTGGTTCAACGATTTTGCTTAAATTTTCTGTACGTAAAGTAGAATTAGTATGCATTACATCCGCATTAGCGGTATTTCGCTTGAAAGTTTGGTATAGAAGCAGTAAAATAATTTCTATCTGCTACATTTACGCATTTGTTTACTGTTTCAAGAAGCTTGAACAATATTTAGCAGCGTAAATGGACCAAGCAGACGTAGAATACACTGTCAGTAAACTGAAATGAAAGATATGATAATAATAAAATACATAGGAAGACGGAAAACGCACTGCAAATACGAAAATACATAAATTTCTGTCTACAACGAAATTACATTTACACAACACTTTTACGATATTTATAAGACTGATGTGTAGCTATTTGTTTTGAAATTTTATTCTGAATGTTTATTTTACTCTCAAATTTCAAATATAAGACAGTAATAAGTTCATCTAGCTCTGTTCATGCTCACAGAGCACTGGAAGACGACCAAAGTATAGAGGACCACGCCAGAAATAACCCTTTCACTATAATTTTTTTTCATTCTATGTTGCAGACGGAGAAGCGTATATGAGAAAGTATGTGCAATGGTTTTGCACCATTAGTTAACTTTGAAAGTTACTTATAATATTCTTTTTATTAGTAATAGCTAATGTGCTATTGTATTTATTAGATTTTTATTGATTATTGCTATTGTGATGATTTGTATTACTATAAACCTTTTTTTACTTATCTAGGAATCTAAAACTTATAAATTATACTATTAGTATTGTTCTGCAATATACGTTACTCAAAACGGTTTTAGTATACACAATTTTGGAGCGCATTAACACTGATTTTTTTTTTCAAAGAAAATCCATGTTTCTAGCGAGTATAGTAGTTGAGGAATATTTCTTGCATTCAAAATGAATGCAGACTTATAGTTGACAAAAGCAAATGATCTTTGTTCCGTTACTCTTTCATTTGTCGCTCTGAATGGTCAAAATTGCAGTTGATACACTTCATTCTGCGGCGATATGAAAGGTACGAGTCAATCGAAATAAAAATTTAATTTGAAGGAACTGCTTTGTTAAAATATATATTTTGAGATGAATTATATCCGTGGGAACACACGACATGTAGGTCGTGTCTTTTGGAAAACGATGAAATTTCAAGAGCTATTTCTCTTCGTAGATCAGTATAATGCGATACTTCTAAATTTGTGAGTCTCTAGTTAATAAAAAAATGTGACAAAGAAATTGAGCGAAGGATTTATAGAATTATGATAGATAATCTTAAATCAAAAAATGGACACTGAAGCGTAATGTTTATTTATTTATTTACTTTAGAATGTCGACCCAAAAAGAAAAATAATCTTTCGAGAATTTAGACAAGCCGTCGCGAAATCATTGATGTTAATTGTTATTGATTTGTTACTGTCGTTTCCGTCTGAGTGCATACGAGTAGAAACGAATAGGATGAGGCTGAAACAGATGAGTGAAAAATAACATTATTGGAATCATTGTAAAACATGAAGGTATAATGTCAACCATGTGAATTTCTGGGATCCGTATAGGTTAGGACACGTTGAAGGGTTTGAAAGAGTCTAGAGAAAAGCTTTCAAGTTCTCGAGAAACAAGAGGGACAGTATGGGAAACGTGGATGAGTGGGAAACACTAGCGAAACGCAGATCTTACGCGCGTCAGTACTGTCTATTTAGAGGGAACGTGAGACAAGACCCTATCCATTGTACAAAATATGATAGAAAAACCATTATACTCGTATATGTGTAGAATGGATCATTGTCACAAACTACGGCAAAGAAAGCAGCGCACAGAAGTAGAAAGTATTTTCTCTCCCAAAACTGTAAATTCCTTTAGAAAAGGTTTCAGAATAAGAGGAGAAGTTAAGTGGGGGCTTAAATGTTGTTAAACTCAGATCAGAGCATTGTAATGAAGTGAATTGGAAAGAGGCATATTAATTCATATTAAATGATGTAAATGTTTAATATCTCATGATGAGGGTAGATTATGTTTGAAGTAGGTAAAGAAGGTTGTTGGAGGCAATGTGACCGGGAACCTGATGATGACGACGATGCAATACTTCACTCTCGTGGCTTACAGCTTACGCGTATTATTTCCTTGCTTTCCAGCGTTGAAGTCTCTGGCTTTCAATCTCTGATGCTCGACCCTCTTGCCACCCGTTCCTTGAATAGAAAATTTGTTTAACTAAGATGCGTGTAGCAACGCAGAGCATATCCCAAGAAGGAGGAGAATTTTTCAACTTAATTTAGTGTTTTGAAAAAAAATTTCGCTGGAACTGATTTTCTTCGCCAAATTCTTCGTTTCTTGATAAAATCTCGATGTTCAGTTTAATGAGCTTTATTGCGTCAGAATTTGGAAAATCATTCTTTATAATATAATAGAATAGAAAGAGTGATATCGAGTAGCATACAATCAATATCACTCTTTCAATATATTAGAAAACAAATATTAAAGTATAATTTTAGTGCTTTCATTTACTTAGAAATTTTTCCTGCAATCATTTCTTAAATTATTTTACTTTCAAATTCTATTTTATTGCTCTATATTTGTATTAAAAAATTACAACATGTTTTACTGTTTTTTATACCAAGGCATAAATGCTACTGTTTCATAGATATCCTCGCGGTATTCGTGTGTAATAATTTCAAACTCGTAATCTGAAAGGAATGTTATGCAGTGTGTCAGAATCGGATACCTGGTGAGGCGATATGGCCTGTTCCCATTCAACGCCTTATGTATCCCTTGTAAGAAATCGAAAGGTGGTATAGTTTGTAAAGTATAAATAGCTTCAATACTGAATAACATCAATTAGGAATATTGTCACTGTTAACAAGTTTTTATTAGAAATAAATAAGCTCTAGCGTTTCAAGTTTTTCTTACCATATATTCCATCAAATGAGTGTAATCGTTAGTTTACATGATAAAATAGGAAAAATGCACTTGGTATTTTTACTAGTTGGTTGGATAACCTGCTTTACTCCTGGTTTTCTAGACTAACATGACACTAGTGTATTTGGTGTGTTGGATGTAAATCAGAGGTAAGGAGTCATCAAGATAGATTTCCACGTATAGACCAAATAAAGATACAATTTTCTGCTAAGCCAAAATTTCGATACATTTTACATCTTCTTCAGGGCTCATATTTAATACATAAGAATACATTATTCATGTATCACACGATAGTATACGTCATCTTACAATGTAACTACTCCATAATATATTCAAACACACAGAACTCACTAGCTCAACGTATCTTTACAAATGGCCAGTAATAGCGCATAAGTAACAGTCAAACTCTTTAAGCTTAAGATTACGTCTTTTCTCTTCCCTTCCGTTCTCGTGAAACAAACATACGAATCTCTACAAATAGTCTGAGAGTTTTAACATAATTCTTTTTGTTAAATTATATTTCAGGAAATATGAAATATACGTTTTCGACCAAATACTTCGTTGCCAAGTATGTATTTGCAGAGTATATTTAGAATGTTTCTTTTACAACCGTATAAAATTTACAAATACAAACCAAATTACGTTCCTAAGTTAAAATGCTATTTTTTTAATGAATGACTACAATTTTGAGAAAGTTTACAGTTGTTGTTTTAAAGTTTAAAGTAGTTTAAAGTTGTTGATATCGAATACGACGTTTCATTCAAAAAATGTCCACTCAATACAGTTTTTGACTTCACTCAACTAATTATGTGAACTAACACATTTTATAATTATAATAATAATAATTTATTAATCTACAAGTGAGCAAATGATTTATCAAATAATACAATGTACGTAGGTTAACATGTTCTATTTGTAAATAACAATGGAGCCAGTGAGTGGGGATTGCCCGCCCCTCTTCCGCTGTTGCGTGTTGGGCCCCACAACCGCCTCATTCCAAATTGCGAGAAAGTTCTCTTCTCGAGGCACGACGCTGCGGAAAGTGAGAGATGTTACAGATGACACCTTCTTCATCAGGGCAAAACGCACTTTCTCAATGCAATGACACACAGAGTTGACTAGCCCTAGGATTTATACTCTCCCTTCTGGGAGCTAGGTTCGTAAAAACGTTGTTTGGTAGACCTAGTGATTATCGTTTGTACAAATGAGTGAGAATCGATCATACTTAAGTCAATATTGTTCTCAAATCTTTTTATCATATTCATTCGGTGTTTTTATGGACTGTGCATTCGAAAAAGCAAAGTAAGCTTTCAAAACTGGTTCATGGAATAAAGGTCAGTGAATAGATTCCAAAATATTGGAAACTCATTCTAATCATTATATTGATTCTTCGACTCATTAGTAGTATTTAGGGGAGAGTCCCTCTTGATTACGTTTTTTGATTCCTATTGCAGTTTCCATTTCTATATAACTCGTATTTTGTATGCTTATTTATCTATTATTTTATTTTGTATGATGCAAGTGGAAGTTTTACATGCAAAAGAAAATACAAACTTGATTTTCCATTTAAAAAATGAGATCAAGCAAGTTTTCTGAAGGCACACAACAATTTGTAAAGCAAACCTTGAATATATTGAACTAAAATCACGCCTGAATAGAGTGTAGTAGAGGAAATAATCTTTTTCTTTATTCCGTTGAATGGATGTAATGTGCGATGTTCTATGGCGTGCGTGGATAGAATACGAATATACCCATTTATTCCTGTGTTATGTTTGCCAAATTTTTTAAAATTACGTCTCACAAAATAGTGAAAAACGCAAACATAATTTATCTTAGACAGTGATGTCTAAGATATGATGTCTTAGTGATGTATTAGACAGTGATGTCTTAGATGTGATGTGACAGCGGTTATAAAACCAAGATATGTGTTTTTTGAACAAAAATAGACGTGATAACTTATATTTTGCCTTCGGCATTTTTCCTAGTAAAAGTAAGCTAGAAAGTGTTCTTATGCCAACGAGAAGCTTAGAAATGAAAATGTTAGTACGAAAGTGTATCATAATATCGTTTTACACAACAGTTACAGTTAGGATACTACATGTGCTTTGGTCATGGTACCTATGTATAACAGTTGAGCATATTTCACTGAAGGGAGGAATCCTCCCTTTTTGGACGTCCGTTGATACCCTTCCTTCTCTTCCGTAAAGCCATTTTTGCAAACTGCTCATTAGCATAATTACGCAGTAAAACCAACAACTCACATTTTCTTCCGTGTTCTTCGTTGCAGCGAAACACAAAGCCCCCCTCCCCCTCTGCATCGTCCACTTTCTTCACCCCGTTCGTTCGTACAACCGTCCGCGGTGTCCCAAACGGCGCATGGGAGGATGTCCGTGAGAAACACGTTGGACGAGGTCCACAATCAAAAGGACGTCGTATCGGAGAAATGCAAAAAGCGGTCAAGCCAGTCCGATCGACGGTGTTACCCCCTTGTGTCTGTCTGGCGGGCGGGCGCCGCGCTACACCGCCACGCTACGCACAGGGCACCCGGGCGAGCGTGCGAAAAATGGGAGGAGTTGTAGGGACGTAGTCGCGGTCGAGGGTCACTACCCGTCCGCTAGCACGGAGAACTGGTTGTGACCGGCGGGCAACCGGTTGGCCAACGGGTCGGACCATCCCGTGACCTCTAGGCTGGTGACTACCCCTTGCCACTGTCCTTCTTGCGGAAACCGACACATAGACTCAATCGGTCGGAGTGGTGTCCAGCCCCTCGTGTTTGTGTGTGTTTGCGACTGGCCGAGTGTCACCTGAGTGGGTCGGCGGCGAAACCTGATAACCACTTGTCGTCACTGTGTTTTGGATGAGATGCTGTGACTTTGAGGGAACAAGTGTTTTAAGGGTTCACAATTCCATCAATTACCGTTTGTGAATGATGCAAGGAGCTTATGCCACTACATATGAAGATAAAATTAATATTTGAGAATACAAATTCAAAGAAATAAATATTTATGTATGAAAATAAACATTCTTGGGTGTATATTTATCAAATTAGTGAAATTGCGTAAAGCAGCGTAAAAGAGAAAAATCGAAACATGTAAGTCCACACGTAATGATGATGAAACACATTTAATATTGTTATTAATATTTCTTGCATGTCAATATACTAATGGCCGTACATCAGGATAAGTAATACTCTACAGCAGCGGTCAGCGACCCACGGACCATCGGTGTTTTTGTAGTCTGCAGAAAAATCTGGATATCAATGGCCATTGATTGATAAACAAAAATAAAAATATTGTGCTATAAATAAGATCAACCTCAGTAAATATTTTCCTGTCAACACATTTCGCGGTCATTTTTCTTGCTGTCCACTAATTCGCAACAAGCAGACGTCTATACGACCTTATAGTTTTTAGGTCGAGCTGTATGTGAGATATATTGTGTGGCCAGACGATGGGCTAAATTTCAGTAAATTCATGAATTGTGTCCACTAAGGGTTGGAGGAGGGGGGGGGGGAATAAGCCTAACATCAGTGATTTTTTTTTGTACGAGACAACATATTATGGAGCCGTATGCTGCTTTCGAACATTTCGAAATTTTCTTGCTCACTACTTGAAAAATATTCTTGTACTTTAAAAGATAGATAAGTTCATGGTATTTATGATTTAAATTTTGAGGCCCGTGTGGCGAAAAACGGTTGGCAATGTGGTGGGCACAGGATACCAACGTAGAAGACATTGAAGTCGGTTATGCCTTTTTTTATCTGTCTACATTTTTTAATGAATTTTGTGAGATATTATTATATCTTTATTGTTCATTATTTGGCATTATTGGGTAAATGATTCAAAGCTCGACAGTACAACAGTGCTCGACAAGTCAGATTTTAGAACGGTATAACAAGGTATAAGGGTATTTTTTCGTACTCGTTTTAATTATCCAATTCTGGAAGCAAAAAGGAAGAATCATTCAGTTAATATATGTGGCCATCCATCAGTGGCAATAATAGGAATTGTCGTCGACAAGTGTAGTTAGATTAACTAGATCAAATACTATAACCAAGCAAGATTATCTTTGTAATTAGGGTATTTTCTCGGAAAGGAGAATATTTTCAAAATATATCTTCCGAATATCAGTGACGTAGAGATTTGGAAGATATTCTCTGAATACTAGATTTCAGTTCCCAGATTTAGACACTAGATATTTAATAGATCATAGTTTATTTTGATGTAGTAAAATATTTTGCTGTAGTAAACATATCTTGCTGATTACCAAAGCGTAAGATATAAAATAATAAATATGAATACATAATTTTTCATGGTATGTAAGATGTAATGTAGTGATTGGTAATAATTTGTAATGATAAGTAAAATCGTTTATGTAAAGATACATTGACTTATAACGAGTAAATACTACTTATTCCATTGTTTTGAAGACCGAACATCTATGTCGACTAACCACATTTCATTTTCGACTCTGTTGTTCTCTGATGCAAAAATTAGTTTTTTTTTAAATGTAGTAATTTTAATAGGAGCTCGATAATTCTACGTTTTAAAAAATATAGAAAACAGTAGAAGCTGGCGAAGAAAAGAAATGAAACTTCATGGTCAGATTTCCACATTAAACAGAAATAAAAGTAAATTAGTAAGATTTTGAGAGATATCGAGCACAGGAGGGCTCACTTGCATATTGTTATCGGTTGCTAACCAACGATGGATGATTGATTTAGCGGTCATTTTGTCAGTCGAGCTCCTAGTTAGGAGTTATGTTCCCTTGTTAGGAGTTATTTAACTTGAACCGAGGTTATGTTTTATTCGTTCGACGTGTTAATTTGAATTTAGTGCCGCACTTGTGCGCCTCATCATAACAGAGTTTCAGGTCATTCGTACAAAATATGAAGTACTAGTCTGTTCAAAACAAGAATGTATCATTCAAAACTTTAGAAGTTATGAATATATTTTCATTCATCCACGCATAACGGGCAGGTGATCTCTCAACTAGATCGCTAAATATTCTCACAACATTCCACCGGTTTTGAATTCCATGCCGCCATCGAGATGGAAAAAGGTAAAAATATAATCGCTTGTTTCAGTTTCAGACAAAATTTACTTGTTTCAATAAATCATTAAGTGTTACAAATAATTGAATACGCTCTATCTACCCTTCAATTGTTCATGGTTTGCATTATATTGCATAAATATTGCGAAAGTTTCATTATTTATAGTAAAATTGAAATTCATTTCGACTTTACATTCCCATTATTTAAAAAAACAAAATTTTCTGGAATGGCGGTCGTTTATGCTTTTAAATGTTCTAGAATAATTTGTTTCTCAAAATAATGTTATTGTTGTATTTATGGAGTGCTTCATAAAAATACCTTCCATCCAAAAACATTTTCAGTTTATGATATCAAATCATAGAATATTTGAGGAATTCTTTGGAGGTTTCACTAAAATTTATCGCTTTGAAACCATGGCCAAAGAACCTACAACCACTTTGTGACCTATAGATGTATCCTACCTGTTCTCTGCCTTCCGGAAGAGTATGTCCATCTTTTGTCTGGAGCCTCTACTCGATTACTGTCCCTTTCTTCTTTTTTTTTACCTGGAGAACAAATCCCATTCAGCCCTACCTGTCCCGCCCTTCGCTTTATAAAGCTTCAATCTGTCCGGTAGGAAGGGGGAGACATGTACATTTGTTCCCAACCCTCTTCTTCCACCGAGGCAACTATTGCCGCACTCTCGCGATTAATTTCCATTCCGAAATAGAGATTCAACACAAAATTAAACAACTGTATTCAGTTAAATTGTTGTAAAGGCATTTTAAATAAAGATAAGTTTATTGACTCTACTATTTACGTCCATTTTTGGTTCTAGAATAGTACATTATCATAGCGAAGATCGAATAATATATATTTTACAGTAATGTTATTGAATTAAATATATTACATTTTAGGACTTTTATTGGTAGATTAATAATTATCTTATTCATAATATGTTTGAACTACAGGATTAAGACTTCGTCAGGTCTCTTAAGACAATATAAACACGTTTACATCGATACATTGGATTCTGTTCAAATGCGAATTCCGTTTCAAAGACGAATCTGTTGACAAAACCTCTGTAAAAGCATCATTGATCTATCAAATTAGGACTTGCGTATTTAATATATTGAATATTAGAATGGTAGAATAATTTATTTTATTAGATACATTCTTAAGTGTGCGGAATTGTGTTTAATCATTTTCTCCTTAATATATATTTGAAAATAAAATACGTCATTATATGTACCATACCTAGTGTAAAATTTACGAAAAAATTAACTAAATGGAATGGAAAAATTTATCATTGGATATATTCATATACAGGTGAATACATGGAAAGTTGCTGTCTTCTTAATTATAAAGAAGAAGCCATTTGCTTTTTACAATGTAATATAAAATAAAATGCTAGTGTACATTTTTTTCATTTCAATTCTTCTCATTTTAATTTTTAATTATTTAGAATAAAATATTGGCTTTTAATAAATGCTATTTAAGTGATCCGGAAAGTGTGCATAATCATTTCTGAATGACAATCGTATGTACCAAAAGCAGAGCGCTATAAATTTCTTAACATTTCTTTCGGGTATTTTAAATATTCAAAAATCTATAATACAAATACAGTACACACCTTATCCTGTTACCCCTTAATTCCGACTGAAACGAAACATGGGCCTAATGGTCTCCATATACAGAATCTCACCCCACCACCGAAAATTACCCAGTAAGTTTGTCCGCGTCCGTGATAGAGAATGTCCTCTTTTCAGAAGTATCAAATGCCGCAAATTCAATAGGATAGAGACGGAAATTGCTAAAGTGTCCGCTATATAGATATGTCCGCTATTTAGAAGTGATCGTTACGGGACGTTTCACATAACATTTTCCGCAGATTGACAGTCTGAAATTATTACGTACCTCAATAAATCGTATACAAACGTAAAATGTATGTTTTGTATATTTAAACCAGAGATGTATGACAAAGAAACAATCAACTCCTAGTACACGAACTGCCGAATTTTGTTAACTAATAAGAAATAAGTAGAAACTTTTCATTTAAAACATTTTCATAAAAATAAAGAATTGATTACTCTTAATTTCCCGACAAAGAACTCAGAATGAAATGAGTGAGAACTCTAATTTAGAAACATACTTTAGCCAAACACAATTATCTAATACAATGAACGTGATAAAGATGGCGAGCATTTCTTTAAATATATAATAATAAATTCTCGAACTGAGAAATTCGATAATAGTAAATATCAGGGTATAGTGTGACCGGTCCACGGTAGTCCAAGGCTTGTTTAGTTGCGCACACCGTCAACATAATTATTAAATGATTGTATTTTTGTCCAATATAAATAGCTGTACGATTGATTGATTGGTTAGTACAATAAATGCATTCTAGACTATGGTGGTAACATTCAACTTATCTGAGAAACAGCAAAAGTATTATTTCAGTGAAAAAGAAGATTTTTTAAAAATCCGTGGATGCCAAACATCTAA
This sequence comes from Laupala kohalensis, assembly GCA_002313205.1. NCBI lineage: Eukaryota > Metazoa > Arthropoda > Insecta > Orthoptera > Trigonidiidae > Laupala > Laupala kohalensis. The sequence goes on from NNCF01126122.1 coordinate 196,276, forward strand.
AACATCCTGAATTGAAAGCCATAAAATATTCAGACATTTGAAGTGTTCCATTCTGGATTTACAGAAACAAAGTTCAGATCAATGTCTCATAAATAATGTTCAAATATTGTTGCCCTTATTAAATCGTTCCTCCAGCCTTAAACTCACAAACTCAGTTCTACTATACGAAACATTAATCAGACCTATTTTAACCTATGCCTCACCAATACGATCCATTGCCTCCCCTTCCAACATAAAATTAATTCAAGCATTTCAAAAAAACTGTGGTTTGTGCACAATGTCACTATTCATCGAGACCTAGGTATCCAACCATTCTCCACCTTCATCACATATCTCAACACAAAATTCTTCAAAAAACTTTCCTCAGCTTCAAATATTTCCACTATCTCATCTTCTACACCCAGGATTAAGAAAACCTACCCAAAAGATCATATAAAATAACATACCTGCAATTTTTCTACTCTTCATATCCCCAACATGTAATTACCATAAATCTCATATTAAGTTAACTTTCATACAAATACAATTAACCTTATATTAAGATTACTTAGGAGCCTCATTGACTAACCTGCAATTATTAGATCATACTGCATTTATATTATCAATATTCTATAACGACACATGTAAAATCTTTGGGTTGATTTGTAAAAAAAAATATTGTGTAATTTATTGTAAATGAGCAATGAATTTGATGATGAATAGGTAATGGTTCATTGTAAATTGTTTTTCTGAGTGGTTTTTATCTTCGGGTTCATGACCATATTTTGCAAGTTTTAAGAAAGTGATACGAAATTAAATCTGAATCGATTCTCCGAAGTTGCTTGATATGCTAAGGTCTGGTTAAAGATGTATCAATGCAAAGAGATCTTTTCCGTTGTGCATTGTACTACTATCTCCCAAAATTCACGACCACAGCAATCATTTTTCCTTCAACTATTGCATCACCACCCCCTCGTTCCGCTGCGCTTGATACACTACTGCCAAGACGCCTATTTCCGACCTCTTCAAACACACTGGCCATCTCGTGTTCTTCCACACAAGACAGAAAATAAACGTAAAGAGTCTTTGCTTACGCGTGTGTATGCATTGACGTCCATCCTCTTCCTCCAAACAAGGAGGATATGTAATCTTCTCTACTCTTCTTTCTTTGACCCTCTCGACCATGCTGTTTTTACTCCTTGATTGGTAAAAAATATATTTATTCTTTGTTTTCGACCTTTTATCCCTTTTACGTTTGAGAACATTAAATGAAGAGTTAGCCATTGGTCTCGAGGGTGGATGTGTGTAATGAAACCTATAACAGGAAATCATTTTTCGATGCAAATGACAGAGGAAGAAGGAAGAGCTTTCAGACGAGTTTTTTGCGAGTTGATGAAGACTGGCCAGTAGGACCCACGGGAGGGGCAGGGTTAGAGGTCGTGCTCTGAGTTTGGGGTGAGGTTTAAGAGAGGGGAGGGGGGTAGTTCCCGAGGTGTCTCCTTGCCCTGAGATCGGCCCTTCCGTCAGTCCTGGTCTTAAAACGACAAGCTGCACTTCCAGTGGACTCCAGGTGTGTGTTGGGCTCGGACGAAATAGATTTGGTTGATTGCGGGTAAGTGCTTTAATGATTTGTATATGACTCTCCAACATTTCTCTTTCGTTTTTTTTTAAAGAAATATATTTTCATATTCTGATGACAATTTTCGACATTTTGCAATATATTACTTATTCATTGACTTGTTTAATGGACACAATCAACGCGCAGTAGAAACGTAATAAGTTATAGTTTCCGGTTGTAAGAGCTTATTGTATCTTATAATTTAAAAATTAACAATCCATACTTCATTGGACAGGTATTTCTTTTTGTTTGGAGAAAAATATTGTTTTTACAAGTTGATTCTAATTTAAAGGAAACCTGTCTTCTTTTTCACATTTCAACTATTTTTTTTCCTCGAGAGCATGGAAGCGATTAAATTACGCAAATGTACGTTTGCTTCCTGTAAAAGAATATGAAAATGCTTGTAATTTATGAGCATAAAGCGTATGATGTCTGCATAGCATATTTCTGTAATTACATGTTGTCGACTCAATCATATCTCAAATATTATTAATTTTTCAGAGCAATTAACATCAGTTCTCGCCACTATCAAATAGATTTGACTTCACGATCTTTTAACTGATTCAGTGGGTAGTGCTGGTGTTCATTCGAGAAAATGATGATTTATGGATTTCTTTACGAGTCACCACTAGTATTAATTTAATTTTTATATTATGAGGTATACATTTTCCCAAAACAATGTTTTTTTTCCAAAGTATGAATTATCATACTATATATAATTGCATTATAAAATTTGTATTATTTACATATTATTACAGTTTATGTTTGGTTAAATGTGAATAATGACAATACATAAATTATTGCTGATATTATATATTTTTTAAATTGCCAATATTCAGTTGAATTATCAAATAGAGGAATTTAAATTTATTCTCATATTTTTTAATCAATCCAGAGAAAACAATTAACGCTATCATGCGTTTGAAATTTTGTACAAATCATTTTGGAAAAACGGTTTCAGATGAGAATAGATGAGAGTAACCCTGTTAGAAATACATTTATCTGAGTTTCCTATCATGGCGTGTCTTGCCGCGTAAAATTTACTAATACAGAACGCTTCGGTTTGTGGGTTGCTGGGAAAGTGAAATGGTTTCAGGGTTCCTTGACGCCAAAGGCATCAAAAGAAACGAACGATGTTAAAATTCTAATCATATACATCCCAATTAAGTGAGTTGTCATACTTTTTCAAAAATATAGTTGCATAGCGATAAGAATTCTTAAATATATCTATACATCACCGAGATGCTTAAATTTTCTATCTTTTCCCTATTAATAGTTTTTAATTTCTTTATGATTAATTATGCTGAATTCACATTTGACTATTTTCGCATTTATGCCATAGTTCGAAAAATTAAACAATTTTTTGAAGTTTGTAATGTTTTACATTGGTATTGTATTTTAAGACAAAAATTCAGTAAAAATGAATAAACATTGAGTTTAGGTTCATATATACTATTTAATTTTTAAAATCTATATTGAATCTGAAATCATCGAGAAGAAAGGGTACCTTTTGCTTCATATTTATTTGTTGTTTTTTATTTTTGTTATCCAAAAGTTTGGCATAAATTAATCTACAGAAAATGTGACATTGTTCCAATTTTATTACAATGGTTATTTATTACAATTGGTTCACAGTTCATTGAGAAAAGATCACGCATTTAAATATCATTTGCTAACTACGTAGGAGATTACTCACATACTAATTGAACAAACTTTAACAGAAAGGGACTTACCACATCGCTAAACATTTATTGTTATTTATCAAATTATTTTACTAGATGGAGGTGAAAGTAAAAGAAGAGAATGTAGATCTAATTGATTTTTTGTACATTTCATTACTTCATGAGTAAAGCCATAATGTAAATGTGACCCTTCCCGGGCCGGTTTTTCTCCAGTTTTCTTTTCGGCATTTCGATTGGAATTTATAGAATGATTCCTTGCTTGCTTGTTGAGAGTGAATAAGCTTATTGTAGTTTATACGATCATACGAAGTTACTTCACTGCTTTTTGGCAATTAACTATTTTTAATTTCATTGAAATTATCCTTGTTTAATATTTTTTGTATTAATATTTTTTGTATTAATTATTTACAAATGAGGTTAGTATATCATTCAATTTTATTTTATTGACGACCTCTTATGAAATAAATTTTGTATAATTCGAAGCGTTAACAAAGTAAATATTTTTTCCATTAACTCGAAACCGTATTATATCAATAATACATGACTTATTTCCACATGACAGGTCTTAATTATTTTTTGGTGAAAAAAACACTCCTACATCAACAAATATGAAACTAAAATAATAATCAAAGGAACTTGACGAAGTATTACATTCATCTATGATACGGAGAATAGAAATCAATATTTGAATAGGTTATTACGCAAAAATGTGTTACAACTCTTTAAATGTAACGTAAAATTTTCCGTTACTTTCTTTTTGGTTCAAGATATAACTTAAATACGTACATTTAACTTGAAAATACAATTTATACTTATTTTCTTCTTTTGGAGTAATTTAAATCTCTCCTCTATTATGTCCTCGGTGAGGATTCCCCCACATGTTATATCAAGATCAAGATATTGAATTATTTTAAATATTCATGGGCCCTTTTATTTGGAAATCAACTTGGATGAAATGAATGTCATATTCTGGTCAATACTCCTTATCATTACATACGCCACACTTTATATATTATTGTTTCATCTTGGACTCTAATTTTGATTATAAGATTATGTACTTATTATTATAAAATAAATAAAGAGGTACCATGATATAGTAAATTTACATAGAATATTTTAATATTGTAAGTTGCAAATTTCTTGTCAATATCGTTAAAGTGCCGGGCTTTCTGTGTATGCCCCGCCATAGATTATAATATTTTGGGAGAAAAATTTTGAGAGAAGTTTAGGGGTCGAATTCCATCACTTTTTTCTAGTCTTTATGTTCTATGAAAATGCAACCAATTTCTTGCGCCTCACTCTACGTTTTGCGTAATACTTAATTTTCTTTTTTTGCAAAACCATGTATTGTCCATGGGATGAACGGAGTATTCTAGATTTTGTATTAATACCTACTTAATGTTAAACTTAAATTATTAAGCCATTAATATACATTTAGAAAATCTGATTTTCCTTGTGTATCTAAAAATTTTACTTGAAAACTACTGTATTTGATAAGTATGTATTATTAAATGATAGAAATATTGCAAGAAAATCTTGAGAATAGACTGCACAACATATGAAACACGTAATACAGTAAGAGCAAAACCCAGACTTTATACTTTAGAAATATATGATGTGATTTATTCATGTGAAAATTGGGTGGATAATTGATGAAATAATTTAGTTCATTTGGGGAAAACTTATAGGAGCAAAAAATATGTAAATGATTTTAGTTATAATTCTCAAAAATATATTTTTTCTTTTAATGTTTTAATTTAGTTTGTGTGTTTACTAATAGTTCAAAATTTGACCATTGTAGTAGCGTATAGTGTTGGTTTCGTGTTTGACCATTGCAATAGGCGTTGTTCATATATTATACAATCGAATACAAACATTGGCAGGGTGAAGTCACATATTTGATCTTATGAAATTTTCGAAACAAAACTATCAAAGTGTAAAGTACTGTTAGCTTTAGAGAAGAATGGAAGGTATCGAAATATACATTCTATCCTTCACACTACCTGAATACTTGAATCAAACACGGCACAGTTTGATGGCAATCAATTAATTTTATATTCAACTAGGGAAGGGTGATGACCAAAAGAAGGATGGCTTCCTACCGAGGAAGCAGAGGCACAAAAAGTCGCCACGTGGGGTACTCAGGTAGACAGAGTGGATTCAGACAAAGATGCTTTTGTGAAGCTTTAATTAACCTTGAATTCATGCGGTGACTATGAATTACTTTAAGGGCGACTGACTGCCCTTCGCGAAAGCGAGGACATCTTATCACGCTTGCAAAATGTTGCGCTACAACTTTGCAACGAGATGATTTACGTGAGGTTTGATTTATATGTCCTGTTTGAAGATCCTGAAGCTTCAAGATGCAGTTCTCACACATGAAAAATGTCTCATTTTATGTGGTTGTTTGACTTCTTTTTCTGTCACCCGACGAAAGTGTTACCCTCAAATGTTTTTTGTACTCAAGACGCGTGTAAAAAGAGGTATTAGTTAAACGAACTTTTGGGATGTATTCATTTCCTCCATACTGTGGTGGGATAATGCAAGATACAAAAATGTTACGTACCGAAGATTTTATTCTCTGAATCAGTAAGCTGTTTTCTCAGTAAGTGGAATGAGTATCGATTTTTTTTGTTAGATGCCAAGCTCAGTAATCCTTATTAATCTCTTCTCCATTTCATAATATTAATTTTACCGTTATATTTAAATAACTGGAAGACATTAAGGGATATAAATCGCGAAAAAGAGCAAAGAAAACGTAATTTCGAACATTTTCTCCTCACCTCCCTCTCTTGCTCACACGTTACTCCATTTGAAGAGGAGATTCGCAGACATTAATTTTCCGCTCAAGGGTGCACGAGCATTGGTTTTAAACACATTTCTACTCTCAGTGAAAGTACTCTGATTTCTCGCAACAGGAGGATCCAATTGAACCACATTTGTTCTTTAAGTCATGGCTCACCCACTTGTAGATTTCCTCGATAAAATGAGAGAGAAAAGCAATCTTTATTCACTGATCTACTAACGTCTCATTCTATCGTTCACTGAAACGTGTTATTTCAGAAACGATTGAAGTTGTTTCCGATCTTTTTTCATTAAATTATTGAAATATTAATAGATATCTATCTTCTTCGCGTGAAAAGGGAATAAATTGAGATTGAATTGCACATAAAAAATAATGTTTGGCTAATTTATTGTTTTATATTTTTTCGTCATTTTAGTCATCCTGTTTTTACCTATATACTACAGTATTTAATTTCACAATGTTTCAGTCTCAAATTGGGCCTTCCTCAGACGTTCACATAATAAGCATGGAATATTATAACTCCGATTAATATAACACGAATTTAATTGCTACTCGAAGTAATAATATTGTATTTTATACTTACAATGTAAACGCTTGAAGAAGTCCAGAATTAAGTCAAACGTTGTGAACTGAAGTAATGAAGTGATTAATACATAAGTTTGTCAAAAGTAGGTATTTATTTCATTGTAGATGTTGACAGACGGAAATAATTCAACAAATTTTTGCAAATTCTTTGCTTTAATGTTAATTTATTACTTTTATAGATTATTATTATTTATAATTGTTGAATAAATGGAGTAATAATTCTCTTGTTTCTGCTTATAATAATTCGTCACGAAGTGGAGCATGATAATTATAAGAGCACTTTGGAAATATCATTCATTGGTTGACTTCAGTGATGTATACAATCGAAAAATATTTTATGCATCATGAATAAGTTTTCTTAATAATAATGACAATATATCATGAAGTGTCAAAGGTGGTTTCTTGAACAAAAATTGTTACCCACAATTGATAAACATAAAGATCGGAGGAAATGGCTTCCAATCCATACACGAACGAGTTTTAAATAACTACATCAGGTCCATGATTCATAAATTGATAATTGACTGAGTGAAAAAGAGAATTCTTTCTGCATCCGACCAGCGAATATTATTGCGAACTTTTCACGGTCTGGGAATTTTAAAATTTTAAGTGGAGACAAACCTTACCTCAAATAATACGTCAATATGTATGTATGTATTTCCTTACTCCTTTTTACTAGTCTATAGGGGGTCGGAGATGGAGGATGGTATGGTGCCTCTCTCTTTAATGTGGCAGAGGAATTACCAGGGTGCCGGATGCACCTCCCCGAGGCGGGTGATCTATGTATGACATGGGGGTGAATGAAGATGAGTGAATGTTGTGGTGGAATGAATGGCAGGGGAAACGGGAGTGTCCCATGAAAACCTGCCGCGATCACCGCTTCGTCCACCGAATTTTACTTGGATCTGACAGGTCAGCGTAGAAGGCGAGTAATCCCAACGAATTTTTTGTCTTGTTACCATATCGAACGGTAATCTTCACGAAATTGTTGAGGTTTGAGAATACGTTTTGGTTTATCACGTCATTCTATGTGATCTATAACTTCGTGATGCTCTACAACTGAATGACCTTCAATGCAGGATCGAAATAATCTAATGTCTACGCTGTCATCAACGTATTATTATCGAATTATCAAAAGTACGGAATACAACTGGTTTAGCGAGTCCAAGTGTGCCGGAGTAAGTGGCACTTCAGCAACCTTTCATGTTTCCCACTTCATTGCAGACTGCGTTGATGGGGTTTCCTGCAGGAATCGGATCGACTTTTCACATGGGTCTTCGAAATCGGAAGAGCCGAGCAGCAATATTGTGTCCCATATTTCACGATTAGGGTATTAATTATTATATTAAAGTTAGAGAACAAAACATTTCATGGGCAGTTGGTGATTCATTATCAGCTACCTGAATATTAGCAGCAACAAAAAAATATTTCAACGGACAATATAAACCTTAATTTAAATCAATAAATTCTTTAAGATTGTAGAAGCTTATAAACCGTCTATTTTAATAGTACTTCAAATAGAAGCAATAAATACACGAATGATGTGTTTTGTCCTTGAATTTCTTTTTGAGGACAAATAAAGAGGTGTTGCGCGAAGCCGTTGCAAACTTGTCACATTTCCTGCAACATTTTTTTTCTTTTTGTCGCAAAAACTTACAATGATTGTGAATCTAGTTTCGAAGGAAGACGCGGTTGGAAAGCGTTGGTTCAGTGGAGCGTGAAACTCGGAACGTGGATGGGACGACAGCACGCCTTCCGAGTCGTGTAAGCTCCTTTAGTCCCGTATGCATTTGAATTACTTATCCAAAAAGCACATTTTTTCATAGTCCTGTCGATAGAAATTATTTATAAAAGGGTGAATGTATAGTTTTATAAAGAGACACTTTATTTCTAGTGCCACTAATTGCGCAGTTTTCCGAACGAACTTGTATTACGCATGCAGTTAGGCAGTACTTATATTATTTGTACATTTTGTTTATTCATGATCCACAAAAACCAAGAACAAAAAGAGTCATTTATAGAAGTCACTTTAAAAAGGAGTCCCTCTACAGTAAACCGAAATACAATAAATCGTCTTAATTTCTTGATCGAGATATATCCAAGAATTCAGAAGTGGAAATTTGTAACCACATTTAGTGAAGTTTATTACTTTCTTCTCAAGTAGCTATTATGGTCAGCAACAAAAATACATGCATTTAAAGGAATTTAGGATTTGCAAATGTTCAAGAAATATGTAAAAAAAAAAAACTGTGGGAAAGTATGTAGTCGAGATATCTGCAATATTAATACAATATATTTTCAAAATATTTAAAATATAAACAAATAAATAAACAAAGATAACGACAGTTCAAAAGACAGTTTTAAATTTTTCTACTCTATCTGACATGTTTATTAAATAAGCTATTTTTATAATTGTATTTTTATTTATTTAAATCAATGCAGACGAGATAAAGAAAAACGTTAGATGTATTCAGATATTGCAGAATATTTTAGTTCAGAAAATCTACTCTTAATTCCTAGAGTTGAATTCTCTACTTCAACTCAACAAATGAAGATTATCATTGAACTCAATCTTCCCCATTTTCACTTTTATCTAGTTTTCTCTCGTGAAGAAAGTAACCACATCAGCGTATATTATAATATTTTAAACAAATCTTTCAAAAAATATGATGTATGATAAACACTTACTCTTCATTTAAAAATATTTCCCTTTGTAACGAATTTCAGAGAAAACTGGAAAACAATCTTTTACATTACATCGGCACGTTTCTTTTCAATTCGCAGAAGGGAAACGGTTTAATAATTTAGAAAGAAACGAACTATCTGGAACTTGATTTAAGAATTTTAAGTTTACCAGGTTTTAAAAATTTCATATTATTATTCTTCATTGTGAAATATATTGTTTTTAAGCATTTAGTTTTTTAAATAATGTATTGTAACACATGTATTCTAAATATTTATAACCTGTACTGTATTCCAAACCTGCTGCCGAAGACCCAAAAAGTCTGGCAAGAAAAGTAATAAAACAAAGTTGTAGTTGCAAAACGCCTGAGATGGATTCAGTTTTTTAGATGATCGTTTTGCTTTATTGTATTTAATAGAATATTTGGAAATCTGAAAAGTATTATCAATTCAAATTATACTTGGGTCTTTCAGAGCCATGGTTTTTAAAATTAGTAAATTTGATGTTCTATGTTTTTTTTTGTTTTTTTTTAACATGTTAATGTCTGTCTAAAGATGCATGATATGATTTATCTCTTATCTCCTAGTTCTTTTTAAGACTCTCAAACTCCCCATTGATCATCCTTCATTCATTATTACTCATTGTGCGAAAATTTTATCTTTCATTTTATTTATGATGAATATTGAATTAATCGACTATTTATCTGATAACTCCAAATACAAATTATTGTTAATTTTGATGAAAAATCCAAAATATATTTAATCACCGGGTGAAAATGTGATTTCAGTTACACAAAAAAGTTTCAATTTGTGACTCCAACTTGTGGAATAATAGTTGTGCTGGAAAGAAAAGAGAATTTTCATAATCTATTATTTGGTGTGGATTTGGGAAATGTAATACAGACCAGAAATGTCTTATTGATATTCGGGGAACTGTATTTCCATTTAAAAACCAACACATAAATTAAAAATGGAAAGTTGAAAATGAGAGTGATGTTCAAGTCACCTTTTTACTAGAATCAAAGATCTCATTGTTTTCTGCTGCCAGGTTCAGATATCGCTATCGGTGTTTCTTCTTCTTCCGATACGGTTCGTACGATGTTTTTTTTCCCAATGGACGCTGTCTCTGTTAGCTTCCTTAAGTTTCTTGTCATCTCAGTAATGAACTATGTTCTTTAGTCTTTTACAACTTTTACACGGTAAGTCTCTTGCACAATAAATGATGGTTTCTTCTGTACGAATACAACTGTTCTAGTGAATTATCGAATTTGTACCTCTTTGATACTGAATGCACGTAATTAAATAGGCCTAAAAAATGTTACAGTCCATTGAATTGTTCTGATTTCTTTTTTGAAAATACTCACTGGTTTTGTCTTCCCTTCCTCTTCAATAAAAAGGATTGAAAACAACCGTTCAGAATTCGAAGTTTATTAATAAAAAGCAAGATAAAACTCTAAATACGGATAAAAAATTATCTAAGCATCTGTAATCCAAGATATAAAAAGTAAAATTATGCTCAGCTTGAGTTGTGTGTAGTCGATATAACAAAGAAGATATAATCGTAGGTGGAATATTGGATTCACGTTGCTATATAAGTATCTACAGCGGCTGGTGCAAATTTGAGAATTTTTGTGTATTCATTCTATCTTAAGTAGACTATTTAAAATATATCTTTGAAAGAAGAATGAAAATACGAAAAATCGTAATCAAACAAATAGATTTATTATATTAGGGATGATATTAACAAATGCCGAATATGATCAGAATATAATCGAAACTTTGAAATGTGAATAATTGTATTTAGACTAATCCTCAACACTTTTCTCTGTTATGCCAAGGAAATTCTTTAAGTGAAGAAACATTGAAATTCGGATTTACTTTGGGAGAACTTCTTCGAATTAAAATAAAGCGCTTGTAGACATAATATAAATTTATTTGCCAAATGTGAAATCACTGCCGATGGAGTCAACGACAAAGATTTCTTCTTTTTCTCGTGAATTCTTGTATCTTCCAAAAAACGTTAACAAGGAAGTTCTTGGAGAAAGTGAGGAACCGAGGTAGTTGTCCAAGTGGTGCGAAACTTGGTTCTTTTTGCTGATTCGTCTACCAGGCGTAAGATGTCTTCAACATAATGAAGGCGGGTGTTAAAGAAAATTCTACGACTTATTGGCTTGGTTTACAAATTTCCCGCTAATCAAATACACTTTTTATTCAGTTATTAAACGAAATTTTAAAGTCACTTTTAAAACGTCTTAAACCTTTTTTTCTACTTTAAACTTCATATTAATCAAGCTTTTGCAGGTAATTTAAACCTAATATTGAATGAAACCAATGATATATTTTATATTAAATAATGTGGCAGTTCATGTATATGTTAACGAGTTTGGTCTGCGGATTTTTTAAAAAGTCATCCAATCTGTGAACGAAGGTACTCTTACATCACTAATTAAAAATAAAAACATGACTAGAATTTAAATTTGAAGTACTTATTTTCAATACTACACCAGGTATTTAACATACATCTACAGCCGCTTTCCTTACAATGCGCACTAGACGAATAGTTCAAAAACTGGCAACCTTTTGTGAAACATATTCCAGTTTCGAGCGGAACAACTACTTCCGCTTATTCAATCTTAAATGAAGTGCAATATTTCAAACAGGTATCGCAGGGACTTTTGCAGCAGGTAACATTAAAGTCCCCTTCGGTGGACTTCGCAGTTCTAACTGGGTTTCAAAAGTAGTCTAGACGTCCACCATAACGCATTGTCAGGTGACCGGTTGAAGAGACAAACTCGTAGTGACAACTGACCACGATTTTATATCATTTTGTCCCTTATGAGTCGATTAGTTTGAAATAACATAACCGATGACAATTCTCTACGATACAAATTATTTCCAATGCATGTAATGTGGTATTTGAAAATAAACGAAGGAACGTGCCTAATGCCCTAATAATCAAAATTAAATCTGCATTAGATTTGTAAAGCCGTGTTCGGTTGCTATGCAGCCGAAAAAGCTTTCTAATACCAATAATAAAAAAATGAGCAACATAGAAACGACTTTTAATTTATCATGATTTGTAAAGTTTATGTCTCTGAAATAATATATCTAATGATGAATAATCGTGCCTTGCGATGACGATATTGAAGGAAAAGTGACTTACTTGTATGTGATAAATGACCATATGAAATAAAAAAATAAAAACACGTACTGGCAATAATAATCTCCGTACTTTCACTGCAAAATTATCCTATGAGTTATTCCAGACGGTAGACTATCTATTATAAATTTCGTATCCACCGAACTTCAACAAACAAACTTCTTTGTCGTACTAGTGAAAAGAAAATACAAAGAATAATAATGAAAATTACACACCAACACTACTAAACTATCAACGTTAGTGCACAATATTTTTTAGTGATGATGAGTTATTTGTGCAAAAATCCCTAAATTCACGTGACCTATACCGTAGAAAACGTACTAGACGAACAAAATTAATTTTTCGTCGGATTCATTAAAGTATATCCTAATTACAAGGTATCAAATTATAATTTCTTCACAAATTATCAGGGGAAAACAATTACATTAATCTATTTCTCATTCCTTTCATCCATAAAAATAAGAATATTACTAGTTTGTTAAGTGGAAGTTTGTTAGGATTTTACGAATGAAGAACACAGTGGCAATGGTTATCTAGTCACCAGTTTCTCTTGTCAAATCTTTACTCTATTTATTTTCTCTTCATTTGAATACGATTATTTATTCCTTGGTTTCAATAATGTTTATACAACGTATCTTCTAAACTTGTGAACGCAAGAATTTTTTTTTTCATTCGTATAGGTTTAAAAGTTAAAACCTGAATCCTCAATGAAATAAACACAATTGAAAAATACGTCTTAAAATCGAATTTTATCAGTTCAATGTTGTTGTTTCGTGAGAAAATTATATTAATTTAATGTTTGTTGTCGAGGGAGACAAAGTTCATTCTGATGTGAAGTCCGGAATACTCTTTAATTTCTTCTATTTATTTACGGAACGTTTAAATTTTTAGTTTGATCATGCTTTTAATTATGTAATGCATTTTGGAATAAATAGAAGTATTTTTTGTAATAGTAATAATATAAACAAACGACAAATTTAGGAAACAGTTTATATAAAAACCACTTAAAATGGATATTTGGGGATTTGTAAAATGTTTTCTAAATTTTGGCATGTAGTGAATTTATTATAATTTTTATCCAAAATTAAGTTGTCTTCTGTAAACTCTGGTCATCTGTTAATATTATTATTTCAGACGTCAAACAATATAATTAATACAATTTTGTAAATTCACTGTCGTGAATAGATCTAAGATGCAGAGCCTGGCATGGTATCCAGCTCTCTTCCCTTCATTTTTATTTTTCTCTTGTCGGTCATCCAGTCAGCGTCAGTGACTGGGCTTTCGCCGTCCATTCGCTGCGACAGGATTGACTGGAGTTGGTGAGGAGAGAAAGGAAGAATATTGCGCTGAGGGCAGAAGGACTGGTTTCTTCCTCACAGAGGCCCCGTGTTCGTTTACCGGTCTAGTTCCTCTATGGATGCGGTGCAGGCGAAGCATTCGGCTGGCCAAGCCACGGTAGCACTTGTTGGACACCAGTTTCCTCCAGTTGTTTGCCGGAACACCATTCTCTATCTTATGGTAATGAATGATGTTAGGAACAGAGTACGGAAAAATTAATAAAATAAAATAAAGTTATTTAGTAACAGAAAGAGTATTGAAATAATTTGGATGAATCATGCATTTTGGATTTATTTTCGATAGTATGCAAACACGTCACGAATACAGTGGAAAAGTGCTCTTAGACACGTTTCCTCCACCTGTTTGAGAGATTTTGCCGGAACATCATTCTCAATCCTATTGCTACTTAGAAATGAAAAAGAAATTCTGGTCATGAATGATGAACAGAGCACGGAAAAATTAATAATTTTTTTAAAAAATGCTATTTAGTAACTGAAAGAGTATTAAAATAATTTATATAAATCATGCATTTTTGGATTTATTTGGGATAGTATGCAAAGTACGTCACGAATACCGTGGAAAATTGCTCTTAGAAAACTACAGATGCGATAGTAATACTTGTTGGTCGCCAGTTTCCTCCAGCTGTTTGAGAGACTTTACCGGAACTTTTCTCTATTGCTACTTAGTAATGTGAGAGAAATTCTGAATACGGAAAATTAATAAAAAATATTTAAAATGTTATTTAGTAACTGAAATAATTTGTATGAATCGTGCATTTTGAATTTAGTTTGTATATACAAAACACGTCGCGAATACGATGGAAAAATTCTCTTACCAAACTAGAGATACCATAGTATCTCCAACTTCCAACTATTTGAGAGAACATCATTCTCTACCATATTATCGCTTACTATCTCTAACAGAATTGAAATAATTTAGATGAAATTGTGCATTTTGGATTTATTTTGGGAATTATGTAAAATACGGCGCGAAGTGCCGTGGCAAAATACTTATCAAACTAAAGACGTGTATACTTACTGATATACATGTCTTTGAAATACTTGTAATAGTTTCTGAACTGAAAAACCATTATCAGTAAATTTAAATTCGACAGAAATAACAGATGTTACCTTCACAAAATGTTAATCTAACTAACAAATTTTAAAATAAGAACAAAAATATAATTTCACACGATGTTTTGATACCGTCTGGTATCATCATCAGGTGGACAAATATGATGATACCAAAAGGTAGGTATTGAAACATCGTGTGAAATTGTATTTTTGTTTTTATTTTCAAAATTTGTTAATTACATTGACATTTTGCGAAAAAAAGGTATGTTTATTTTGATCGAATTTAAATTTATGAATTATACACGCAGACACAATGCATAATATCAATATTTTCGTAGAGGACTTGAAAAGAAACGATTGAAACTCAGATCATACTTGCTATCATTAAATTATTCTGCGAATGGATATAAGAAGAGAAAATCTGGGGTAATTTAATACTCCTGATAACAAAAGAAAAAGAACTAAATACCCACAGAATTTCTTATTTTTTCGGGACCCTTTCTGCGACGATTATTATCTCATTTTCATACAGAGTATATTAAGTAATTGTTTCTATATTCCATTTGTTGCAATTTACGCCATGTAAATGTATTAAAATACAAATAGAGAAGTATTTTGTCATATTTTTGTTCGGAAAATACAATAATAATTTCACATTAGTAAACAAATTTGTAAGAGGTGTTTAATTGAAGTTTGAACTTAATGCATTTATAAAGTGCATTAAAATGTTTCTGGTATTAAAGTGCATTAAAAGTTTCTTGTATTGTGAGCTGTACGTTGCAAACAACGTCTGTCCTTCATCCGACCTAGTAAGAATGGAAGTGTATGGCTAACCTAAAATTCCAGATTCGAGAAAATGCTGACTACATACTAACACTTCGTGGAAATACCCCATGGCTGAACCTGCTGTTTCATCGAGAAAGTGGAGGACTCATATCTATGACTTGGTATCATGGAAGTGGCATGAAAATATATATTTTCTTTGTTTTTCAAAACCTAATAGTCTTTGCGATTTGTGATTTCCCTTTCTCGGTCGCAATATCATTGAGATTTCTTTTACAGATGTACAAGACGAAGGACGTTTAAAATACATAAAACTGAAAACGCGGCTGAAGAAAGACTAAGTTATTTTTAATTTAATAAATTTTTTTGTGTTTTACTGATTATAGAGAAAAGATTTCAATGTGCCCAAGAAGGAGGGATGATTGAAGATTCGAAAGCCCATAAACATTTTTTTTACATTTCGGTCTATTGTTTCCTTCTCGCAAGTTCGACTTCACCAGTAAGCCCTCGAAGGTGTGAGCATTTTCGTCATAACAGCTCAAAATACACAAAAGCACCTACAGGGGAAGGACTTGGGTTCCAGATTGTCGCCATAGTTCATTGTTTAGTATCTTGGACCGCTGTAATGTCGGTATTTTATGCGTAGCATCATTATCGTGTGCCCCATCCACAGTAAATTTCACATATGAGGAACATCTTATTGCATATCAGCGGAACCCATCGTTACCTACAAAATATTCATACGAGAATCATATGATTTACATGGAAAAACAATTCTAATCGGAACTAACTTAATATGTCATATTCTCATTTTCTTTGCCTGGTCAAGAGGAGTGTAAAGTTCCGATACTCCGTTTTCTTCTATCATTCATGAACTTTTCTGAATTCTCTTTGTTCTGAAATCATGACTGTTCATAATACCAGGTAAATGACAGGCAAACATTACGTTTTAAACGTAACGGAATGTTAAAGTGAACTACTAATTCAAGTGCTGCATGAAAAGCAAACTCCATTTCAGTCTTCTGTTACTTCGTGAAACACCCGAGTTAATTTAGAAATCAGAGGATTAATAGGACCTCAACTCATTGAAGAAAAGTGTTAAAACTCGAATATTCGGATTGTAGAGCGATGCTTGTCCTCAAAAGTTAATAAAGGCGAGAAAAATAAATGACAAAGCACGATGGTGCTGAGTATTTTCGTAGATTACGTTCAATACACCAGTTTGTTGTGTTAGGAAATTATGGCAGTCCTTAGGTTGGTTACATTTTCATTAAGTAAATTTATTGTCATAAAGCAGTTACAAACCGAGAACGACCACGTGGAGGACAAACTAATTTACTCTCCGGAAGCAAGCTTGGGACCATTCCATCAATTCCGATCAAGGGCTCTAAGGTAGCGACAGTTTAAACATTTCAGCACACACTTAAGATAAGAATAAAAATAGTTCGGTACGTGTTATAATACTAATAGAATAGAATAAATTTGTATTTAATAAAACAAAAAAAAATTCACAAGTACATTATTATAAACTATAGATTATTCGGAAAATATTGTTTAATTTTATTAACACTTGTATCACGCTTTTCTCTCGTAAAGAAACTCATTACTTCTCGCACCTTTTGTAGTATAACATCAATGAAAGGAAATTATCCAAACATAATCTACAGCCATTAATTTAAAAGTTCTTAGCTTACACTTGCCCTTCAATTATTTTCCTTCACATTGTCGGCTTGAATGGTTCTGCTCTAAAGAAGCGATATCGACGAATATTTTTTTCACAGGTGGAATAATATTGAAAGAAATGTTATTTCTTGGGTTGAAATGCTATTTCAATGTAGTGGAATCTATGTTATACCCGATGATATTAAATTTAAAAATAATTTCCATGTTCAGCAGAATGATGATAATGTGAAGAAAATTGGACGATGAAGGAGAGGATGCGATTTCATACTTAAACATCCATCTTGAATCTTCAACCTTTTTTTCAGGGACTCTTATGTCTTACGACTCTACTTCCATGAAAATACGAAATGAACCTTTTCAAAATAATACACTCTTGTAAACTAACACTATCCTATATCTACCAATGCTTTAGTGTTTTAGTCACGCGCATGGGTTTAGAGGGAGAAACATTTGTGCCTTGTATTATTAATTACAAGTAGCATAGATATCTATTCGAAGTTAAATTTTCAAAACTATTCAATGCAGCATCCATCAAGAGAAATATTACACTTTTGTCTTTTATATAGGGAAATGAGACAGTTATGGTCTACAAATTAATGTATTCTTTGTCAACTCTGAATACCAGTTGAACAAGAACAAGCCAAGAATTTGCTTCCACATATCACCTTTCATTTACGATAAGCATCGTTCTGTCGTGTAGAGTCGCCTACGACTCATCACAACAGGTTTATTCGCCTCTTCTTCCTTTTACTTGGAAATTGGATTAATACTTTCACATTACTTTCAATTTAGTTCCTGAAATGGGCTGTTAGTGGATGACCCTGTTATTGATTTTATTCAATGCGTGTTTTTAAAGTATCTATTTTTATGTTCTGACAACAACAACAACAATAATAATAATAATAGTAAATTATATTGTCAAAAAAGCAGTTACAAACTGTGTACGACTTCTTGGATGACAATAAACTAACAATAGATAATTTATTAGGAGTTTTACTTCTTAGAAGAAATTAACTCGAGTACTACGGATGGCAATGATATACAAAGAAAATTGGAGTATTAACGAATGAATTATTTCTTCTAAAACTCATATTAGCTTTAATTTTTAAAAGCAACAATCAGGGAAGTAATGTGTAAAAGATCAACTTCAAGAACGGGATAACATCTCAATGTTTTTATAATGTATTTAGACAAAAGGGCCTTGTGATTATTCAATTAAATCTTTTCTTCTTTCTTGTCTTCGCGTCGTCTCATCACTTTCTTCGTTTCTCTTCTCTCATGAGCTGAAGCGATATGTTGATACTATCTAGTGTTACTTTCACTCGATTGAAAGTTCATTTGACGTGACCTTGACACATAGCTTACGGCTAAATAATCAAGCACAACTATGATTGTTGCTTTCGGCATTCTTCAGTTTGATTTATACTCAGACTTGTGCAGCACTATTCGTTCTAGTTAAAAAATACACATTTCAAATTCTTAACGCTATACAACATTCGTTAATAGCTTTAGTACTAAAAAAAGAACAAACAAAGGTAAAGGGATTTAAGAGCTTGAACAAATGAATTTTCCCCTATCTTTATTCTTAATGCAAAGACATCAAAGTCACAGTTTGGTAATGAGTTGTCCTTGAGTATGGTGTCTGAAAATTAGACCTATCACGATCCCAAACGGTTTTTTAATCTATTATAGAAAATAATAGAATTATAGAAATAAGAATTTCTCATACCCATTGTAGAGGAATGTTTACAATACTTCTGAAATAACTTAAACAAACTGAAGATTTTTTATTTGTTTTTAGTTGTTTATTAAAATATCCACCCACCAGAAATCATACCAAATTAATGTCAATCGAGAAATATTGAACACATATCGCATAATATGTGGGTACATGCTTAACATTTTCACAGACAAGTAAAAAGTGTTGCTTTTCACAATTTCTCCTTGATATTCCATTACCATGTACCATATGGGTTCACAGCTGGAGGAACTTAAAGTACTTTCCCGTGTACTGTCCGGTTTGAGTGAGGAGGGAAATAATTAGAATCGATTTGGCTTACGCCTCCGAGCCAATCCACTGTCCTGATTGGGTTCTGGTTTCCTCTGTCGAAAGTTGCAGCTCATTTGCCTTTCAGCTACCACACGTGCGTGGAGGTGATGACAAGACGGTTAGCTATAAATGGAGAGTACCTCGTTCACCTATTCTAAAAAAATAGACAGAGGTCTCCAGAAACGTGTATTGGGATTCCTTACGTTACTTAAGCTCCATGTTTTCAAAGGTCCAAATCGTATTCAACACGAATCAACTTCATAATTTGCGCAAGATTTTAGAAAACATTAGTAAAAAGTTCAGAATTCCCCCAATTTTCGAGTTATTTTTTTCGGAAATGAAGGGATTACTTTTATGATAAACTGATAAACAAATATTAATATCGTAGTTAAATGATATCGAGAGAATCCAAGGATTAATTTATTCTTTTAGTTATTACCTTCATACACAAACAATACTTGCACAATTAAAATTAAGTTAATTTTAAAATTAAATTAATTTTAATTAAATTAATAAATTATCGTTTTTCTTCTTATATCTTTTTTTCTTTTCAGCGAGAGACAAAAAAAGTGAAAATATTTGAAAAAAAATTAAAGAATTGATATGTGTATTCTCATGATTTATGATATTAAAATGTATATTAACTGATACTATTGGAGAAGCAAAGACAATTTTTACAATAATCATACAAATGCTGTGGCACAAAACGCGGGAGACTTCAACCAACAATTAATCTTCTGGATGTTCCTTTTACGCTATTTTCCTTTACCTAGATACAATTTCAAATAAGACCATTAAAATTAATATTGCTTTATAAAACCGATAAAAATATCCGCTTATTGACAGAAATAATTTTTTTCGTTAAAGTAATAATTCCATTCATCTTGTCTTTCAACATTTCACATAACTTATTTTACGGAGAATGATGGTATATATTTAGCAGATTTCTTTAAATGATTTCTTCTTCTTCTGAGTGGGTTGTAATTATTAAAATTTTATTATTTTTAACGAGATACCTTGAATCAACTTCTGTTCTAATTACTTTCATACCAACTGTAATAAATCTTACAATACCTTCCAAAACATGTCTGCCTTCATGTCGTAGATTATTTACAGTGAAAGACAACATATGAAGGAAGACATAAAAATATTTATCACTCAATCATACATTATTTGAAAATCTTGGTAGTATGCATGTTTATATGTGCCTGCAGTCATGCAACAAACCCTATTAAATTCTCTAATATTAGCAATCAAAACACGTTTTAATTCTAAATGTAAATTNTTTACATTTTCTAAATGTAAATTTAAAGTGGCAATCAAAATCACTTAAGAAGGCGTAAAAACTAAGTAGTAATTACCCTGCAGGAAGTAATACATGTTATTTCTTAACATTTAAGTACCCAGCCTCTCGCCTGTTCTACTTGATGATAATTTGGACATGAGACTCATTTACATCAACATGAGTCATTTTCTGCCTCTGAGTAGTAAATGGTTGTTTGCATTTCTTCTGTTCTTGTTAATGATTGGTGGATCAGAAAATTTTAAATTTCAATCCAAATCAGTGGGGCAATCCATTATATTATTTTATATATTTTCTAGATCAATAAGAAATCTAGAAGAAAATTAAATTAAAAATTATGAAGTATTTTCTTAACAATCAATTATTATCTTTAAAATAATTTAACAAAATAGTATTAATTATAAAATAACAAAGAATTATAAAAGAATTGATGTATATATCATAATAAAAGGAATAATTTATTGTGGGTTCATTCATATTTATCTACATTATATTACTTACAGATAACACAGATATACATTGCATGGAAGTTATTGCAACAATATATAATAAACAACATACAAGACTTATTGTAAATTAATGCATAACATACAGATACTTCCTGGAGAGCAGAACTGTGGCCATCATGTCCCTTACTTTTTCCTCTCTGCCCTTCCTAGGTACCTCATTGGTCGGAACATTCCATGCATTCTAATTTCTATTTGACATTATCTGACCGCAACTGAGGAGGGTTGTGTACAGCCGCTCACAACACGGATATCCTTCTTGTATCTTCTGCTTTTCACTATATATAATAATACGCTATTTTGA
This sequence comes from Laupala kohalensis, assembly GCA_002313205.1. Classification (NCBI taxonomy): domain Eukaryota; kingdom Metazoa; phylum Arthropoda; class Insecta; order Orthoptera; family Trigonidiidae; genus Laupala; species Laupala kohalensis. The sequence goes on from NNCF01126122.1 coordinate 217,828, forward strand.
CCCATGCAGTGACCCATAGGCAAGAAGTGACCGAGCGTAAAACGAGGAAGGGACTCTAAAGTCCGTTGGGATTTCTTCATATCAAGCAAGAATCGAGTTCTTTTATAGCTTCTGTCATTCGCAGACTCCGGAAGTGTTTCGCTTCATTGTGTATCACGATGTCCACTTCCGGCTCCGTGAGCGCTCTCGGTCATTGGACACTGACCTCTACCAATACGTAGAGAGAATGCAACGGAAACGAAAAGTTCTATTACAATTACATTGCTTTCCATCGGGACTTATCAGAGTATTCACTTTCGATCTTTTGTACGAAAAGCCTTGTAACCCAAGTTATTGAGGTCAAATTTATTTATTTATTTGTTCGTTCCAATGAGCATACAATTTTTTTTTTATTTCACCAGACTTAATAAAATGTGGGTCTATCTGTTAACTTACAACAGTCGTAACATTTTTTCCAGCGGTAATATTCTATGCTACTAAATTCTTTACCTCGCTATGTTTCAAATCCTCCAGCTGTGAACCCATACGGTACTTGGTGGGTTACAGTCTGAAAATGAATAACAATTACAGTATATTCCCTTATTCATTGTATATTTTTCTTCTGAAGTCTGTTATTATTATAGACTACATAATTATTTTTCAAACTGAAATTGAAAATTAACAATGTGGATGTTACAAATGTGGGATCTGGATCCCAAGTAATATTAATGAAACAAGCACTTAAAAATTAACTACTAAATAAATTTAATTACTATCGGAAACCTCTAAATAACGTTAAAAGTTAAAATTTAATTTCTGTAACATAAAATCAATTTTCTTTATGACTTCTAAATTTGGACATACCCGTGTTCACGCCTGTGCAGGTGAATAATTCATGACAAGTCTTTTACATACAATAAATATGTTATAAGGGTTCTTTAACTATGGGATGTAATGGGATGCTGTGATAGTGCATAAGGGACGCATCATTCTCACCTAATACACATCACACTGCACTTTTAGCGGGATGCTTTTTAAATGTATCTTTGGAATGACACTTCATATTTCTGAGATATCTCGAGGCCACTTCGTGTTTATTCTTTTCTTCCGCTTGACCACTCTAGAAACACATCAAATGTTAACCAACATCCTTGAGTCTGGATCAACTATTTGCAATCAACATAGCCGAACCCCTGATCTTCAGGATTTCTCCAGTTGCACGTCCGGTTGGAACTTTCGACGTTTTCCTGACCCGTATTTGCAGTCTGGCAAGAGTTAAACTGGTTAGTTTCTTAGTTGTTATGGAACCGTTACTCATCTAGTATTGCTTAAGTTTTGTAGAGCGAAAAAAGTAGTAGCAGATGCGAAGAAATTGAACTTCTAAATCGAATTTTAAAACTCTATCCGCACTCAAACTCTTTCAACTACAGTTTTCCCATTTTTCTCAAAACTTAATGCAAATTGAAATACTTTGAAATGCTTATTCTTTCGCAATGAAAAATTTCACGTAATTAGATAAATTTTTGTTTTCTATATTAGAGAGCGGGTGTGCTGAATAGAAGAAAAAACAGACAAGTAACTGTCATATAGTAACTTTAAATATTCTTTGATGTATTTTTTTCCTCAAGCATTATTTACTCTTGGTGAAAGTAAGGATGTATCGGCAGACTTATGTGAACTAAGATTATTCTTCCCGTCAAACGTGTTGAAATATGTAAAATAAACTTCTAGTTACCTTTCCGGGACCTTTGAATTGACTTCTCTTGTTGTCAAAAATGTGTAGTTTAAAAAATAAAAATCATTTGTTTCAGCAAAATAGTCCACTCTTTTTTTATTTTCCTTTCTTCTGAGAGTAATATTCCTTGCAAAAGTTTGAGTTACAAAATAATTATAATAATGCTAATAAAAAGTTTCCGATGTAAATGCATGTAACTGAGTAAAGCATTCATTCTCTTTCCGATATCTAAGAAAATGTGCGGAAAGGAGTCCACATGTTCTGGTTTGTGCAGGTGAGAAAGGGTCCGTTTGTAATTAGATTAATTATGTTCAGGAATTATGTTCCGAATCAACAGCTGCTTCGGCCTTTCACCTGCCTTTCTCCTACATCATTCAAATGCTCTTCTTACATGCCAAAAATCGACTATTGATTGCGTATTCTTATGTTGCTCGTAAATGAACTTCAAAATCAGATTTCAAATTTCGGCTTCTTTTACGTTTACAAGTTTGTCTTCAGAACTTATAAAAAGTGGTTGTAGCAAATAAATAATAAAAACTAATGTTATAAAGACATGTGAATTAGGTTTTCGGTTCTTAATTACCTTAGTACGCTTACCAAAACTTATAGTGAACAATTGAATAAAATGTTATTCTACAGTTCAAGAAGTATTACTTCAATTTATATAATTATAATATATGACGAATTTCGTGACCTCTCTGTAAGGTTTCGAAAATGTGTTTCAAATACGTTTTAGTCATTATTATTATTATTATTATTATTTGATCAAATTTGTAATTCAATAAAACGGTAAAAAAATCCACATACGACTCTTGATTTTTGGGCAAATTTATTATGCCTTGCTTTTTATCTGTCGCCGAGCATTGTTCATTTGAAGGGTAATAAAGTATTATTAAATGACACAATGAGATTTACAGTAACAGCGATCTTTGCAAAAAATTGGTTTTCTCTCTCACATATTTTATGAAGTGTCGGACACCCAAATTACCTTCGTGTCCGACCTCCCGAAAACATAATTGCAGTTACATCAACTTGTGATGCAAAATCATTGCGGTGGCCTATACTTTATCATAAGTACTTAAACATAAAAAAGGAAAATTTATTTTTTCAAATTTATATTACGGATGAACATCTACAATTAATAGAAACTGCTCTACACACGAAACATGAATGAAATTGACTTATGCATTGTGCTATTCTTTCGAATATATTGTTTTTGGTACTCCTTAAAGCAGAATTCTGGTACATCTTGATGAAATCTTACGTACTTGAGTCACAAAATAAGAAGAGAATCATTATCTACTATACGGATTTCCGTACTAATTGTATACGAGTAGAATCGCTGCTCATATATGGACGCGCAGCAATATTAAGAAACCCGAAAATGCAAAATCCGGAAAGCAAGTATTACCAAATTTTCGTTCTTCGAATGGTTGGTATATTGTACGTAGGAGAAAAATTTTAACTTACGCTGTTCTTTTCATGTCACACAACTTTCAATGATTTCTTAGCATTCCTAAGTGTCAATTATTGAACATTTGAAATTAGTTGTTTTATTCTGTTTTTCAACTTTTTACATTCAAACCGATGCACATTATTTTATTTCGCTCCATAAGAGTTAATTCCTTAATTTTCCAAAATAATTCGGAAGGTCAGTTGTTGAAAATAAACCTTGACGCCATTAACAACATTCCATTTAAATGAAACCATCGAAATTAAAGTGGAGCGTTTGTCATTGCGGAGAGTGGACTCGGTTCGAGTCCACTCCCGGACCGGCTTTCCGAATCCTTCTTGGCTCAGAAGCTGCGCCCATACCTTTTCCCGGGAAATAAAGTCGATCTGGACCTGATTATACGGCGAACTTGCTCTACCACGCAACTTTTACCGGAGATGCTGAATTAATTCCTTTCCGCTCTCGAGTAAGTTCCGTTCTCTCGTTGAACTGGTCGCAATTGAAGAGTTCTCTCTTCATTGTTACATTCTCATCCTTCTGTATATTAGGACAGCAGATTCACTATTCTCGTGGCACCGCGCGCAGTCTTCTAAATGTGACTACAGATGAAAGATCTATCCGCCATATTGTCACTGAATATCCGAATCGTGCATTTCCATGAACTTATGGACTTCGTTCAATGCAATTGAGTGAGTCAGCAATATGGGCATTAAAATATAGTTACAAGTTTTTAGACCCTTGTATTTTATATTCTAAATATTTTATTTTTATTTTCCCTATTATTTATCCAATGAATACCGTACTGTGTTGACTCATACCCTAAATAAATAAAATCCTTCTGTAGTTCACGCATAATTCCTATATCATTTTTTTACACATGTGTGTACACTGACCCGTAGTCAATTGATTTAGAAGAAGCCCAGACTTCTCGCCAAGAATTGACTTTAATTCCAAAAAATTTATACTTATGTTATGTTAACGTGACAAATACAAAAACCTATTTATTGAAATGCGAGGATATGGGTTCTAGACCCTCGAACGGTGTGTTCATTCATATTTTTTGTGAATGTATTAAACAAATCACATAAGAAACCGCAGAGTACCAGTATTTTATTTTCGCAAAATTTTATTTTTGTTACTTGTGATGCTCACTATTCTCCTATACCTGAATACTTCGAAGCATTACACATCATTTTTAACTCACAACTTCCGAGTACCTACTCGGGGAGAGAAGTTTGCATCGAGCCCGCGACTTCCCGCTCTGACCGCAGGTGCTACCGCGGCACCACCCGCCTCGACTCCTGAAACCCATACACTTGCCGCAAAGTGGTAGCAACCCTGCGGCCAAAGCAGGTTGTCCCAGGTTCGAGTCCTGGTCCGTCGCAATTTTCACTTGATCGTATATTATGCATTACACATCATGTTCTCCCAGGGTTCAGAACGCGTCGTGTGCAACTGTTGGGATGAAAGTACACCCCTGAAAGAAGAACTCTACCATAAAACATACGTATCAATGGTTTCTCTCCAGGGGTGGACTGGGACCATCAAGGATGAAGGGTGGGCTCCCCACCCCCATCCGTTCACACAAAATATCAAACTAGGTATTTTAAAACAAGAGATAGTCATGTCGACTATTGGTGTTTGAGTTCGAAACATTTTCGAGTACTTCATTGTTTTGTGGTACTCGTGCGACATTTCGGTAGTGAATCTAGGCTACGCACTTTTGCCTAGCGTTCTGGGTTATCTTCGGATGAGCGGGCACACATTGAAGTTCCATCGTTACTTTGATTGTTTCCTATCCTCTTTTCATCGCATTTTTTCTACGAATTAAAGTAAATTAATTGTCTGATTCATTTTTTCTCTCTTCTTTTTCTTTTTTGGTTGAGCGGGGGCGCAGAGAAAGAAGGGTACACCGGGAACGTCGCGGTTCCCCGTTGTGCCAGTCCACACCTGTTCCTTACTAGACAAGAGGTGACTATGCGAAAATTAGTTCTTTGTGTTACGAGAGTTAGACCTTGGTGTAGAGCAAAATTGACAAAAGTTTTAACGAGAAACTAAAGCATACTTTCATTAGGAGTGTGTTAGTTTGAAAATTAATTGCCTAATTCTGAGATATTCTAATTTCATCAGTACATAGAGCCGGCTGGTGAAACTGTGACCGATGTTAATAATTAATATATTTAAATAATTAGGTGATAAAGCATTAGGTTTTTTATTCGAGGCGGGCCTGAGATGTAGACCACAAAGAATTTACATTTTAAATTAATTACTATAACTTTTGTATAATTTTGACAATAATTAGAAGATTACTTTTTTATTGTAGTAAAGCACGCAAAATCAATCTACATTTCCTCGGTGTTAGGATTCGTCTAATTCTTTGAGAATCTTTTCTTTCTACATTCACCACAGCCAAAAAAATTATTATTATGTCAACAGTAATTATTATTAGCTGTTTCTTTGAATGTTGATGCTTCTCATAAGCATGTTTTCTTGGGGCTTTCCCCACTTACTAGCAAGACACAACGAGTTGGTTGGCTTAGCGGTTGACTCCTACTCGTATTCTAATTTTAAACAACTTTTTTCATACCTTTAGGTTGTTCAAAATCCCATCCCCTCCCTCAAAAACGCCTTTAAATATGCGTCATATAAACTTGGTCAACCTATGACATATGACATGCACGATTATACCGATATTGCACGCAAACTAAATCTCGCTGATGTAGTCATCACATAATTATAATGATGCACTACTTATACGACGTATGTTATATAGAGACGTAGAATGTGATGAACTTACAGACATTTTTTTTCTGTACGTGCTCTAAATTATAACTTCTGAAATATCAGATCCCAGGCATTTGCACTTATAAAAATAACTGTTTTCATGCGTCAAGTAATAGATTAAAATGCGCTTGGAATTCTCTTTCTCTAAACTTGTGACAATGTACGAGATTGGCTGAATATAAGCGTGTGATGATGGAAGAATAATGGTTCTACTAATTTATTCATATATTTGTTTGTGAAATATTGTTAGTTGCTTGCATTAATTTCTATACCTCTTTGATTATTATGTATGTTATATTATTTTATGTACCGCATATGTAAAGGGTAGCCCTTGATTTTTCAAGGGCCGTTGACCTAACTACAATAGATTAAATTACGTTGTGTTGTATCGCCAACCATTTGTTTATTGATAGAATCGACTTTCGACCGCATAGCGGTCATCTTTAGTATTCTTCCTCTGGACGAGGAAGTGGCAAATGCTTAATTTAATTACAACTTAATTTAACTTAATAAAATTAAGTTAATTCAACTTAAATAAAAACACAACTTAATTTAATCTTTAATTACGCCAACAATAAATCACCTATTCCATGTATATCTAACTACAATAAACAAAAAACTAAGTGTACCAAAAAGAGGAAAAGAAAGCATTTTATTCACTTATTTTAATAATCAACTTATTTAATATGTAGTTTGCTTTCCGCAATCTGCCAATACTGTCATCTCAATCCACCTCAGAGCTGCGTCCTCGACCCGTTAACCCAAAGCAGCGGCTCGACGACCACTGCGGGAAAACACGTACCACTTCACCGATGGATTATGTTGCTCCAAGCGAAATGATGCAGCAGCAGGATTTGGTATGAGAAGTGATACAGAAAAGTTTCCTCATGGCGACCATAAGGGAAATCTATGAATAATGCAGATACTTCGCGAGAGGACTTGTTAACTCAATTGGCCCAATGTGAACTTGTGTCGTTTGTGGGAATACGAGTAGACATGAGTAAAGAGCAATTGTAAGCACTGTATGAAAACAAACTTTCATTTTGGTCCTAATGCATTGAATGAAACATGTTCGTTAGGTTGAACCATAATCACTCACATCATGTTTCGGTTCAAATTATAATCTTAATCAATGTAACAAAATGACGTGCACATCACTTTTTTCGAGTCTGTAGTATACTCAAACTAAATGATAAGTTGTTTCACAGTGTAGTTCTTGATCCAATGGCGTGAACAATCTCAATTTAATTAAACCCGGAACATTACCTCACGCTTAAAATGGAAAATCATCCCGTACGAAAGCACTGACTTACAAATAACGCTACATTGTTGTCGATACCGACACTTGGAACCTGGGTTGAAGCTCCCAAGAGTGTCTGCGGGTGAAACACTCGCGAGCTTGCTTTTAGGATAATCATCTACGAGCGAAGCGAGTCGATTAAATAAAAAAAATGAAAAACACATTAACTATAAAATGAAATATATAATAGCAAGAGAACAATTTTGCCCCTGTTGAATTTGTCTTACTGTAATAAGTGAATTTATTTTCTTGACTTCAAAAAAAAATTGTTGATAGATTTCTAGATTTAAAATAAATTATTTTTGTTTAGAGGAAAGCAAATGACAGAGGTATCAACTTCATAACCATAGTTACGATGCAATAGTATTTTGTGTTCAGAGATTTGGGGAAAAATATGTTCAAAGCGATTATTAAGTATTAATTTGTATTACCGGTTATTTTTACATTGTATTTACTATACGGTATAATGCATTTCATTTGTTTTGGCATGTACTTCTTCATTTATCTAAGATATATCATTATGAGTTTTGAAAAGAATAATATAATTGAATTGAAAAAAAAATAGTGTTCTCTAACTATATACAAATAATCAACGTTCTCTGACAAAAATAACCAGTGTTTTTTACAGAATACAACCTTATTTTATTTATTTTTTCTAAATTCTTTGTTTCCTCTAGAATTTTGGGGACTACAAAATCATACATTTTCACATTGGTCAACTAATTTTTTAAATTAAGAAAATAATGTTACCTAGAATCTCGTTTCCGGTGATTCTATTACTAAGTTTAATGGGCGATATTTGTCTCTGTCTATACTGTATCCAGTTTACCGTCTGACCCGACTCAACTTCTCCCTGCATGCGCATACCCTTTTGTTCTCCCTTGCTTCGACGAGAAGCTTGTCCTATCTTTCATAGTTTTTTTGCCACCACTAACTTGACAGCATCAAGTATGTAGCTAAGCGGCAACGTGTCTTTAGAATGAAACCTAACAGCTTGCTCGTATTAAGACTTCTCTTCGGGAGCCACGTCTTTGTTCCTAGGTTCTATGACCAATTGCTGGTTATTACTCTCTCTTGGAGAGTCAAGGTATTTTGGTTGCCTAAGTCGCGTTAGAGGATTGAGGTTTTAGTAATAATAAGATCTCGAGTTTATCTCCGTCAATTCCGCAAAGAAGTAGAAAAACTTCATTTGTGACTTGTGTCTTTAAAAAATTGAAAAATATTAGCTGCACTTTTTGCACTGTCTTCTAGGAAAAGAACTACAGGAGTTTATTCACTGAATAATGACAATCTCTTTTTTCTAACCCTTCATAATTATCATTCTACTTCATACCACTCAACCATATATTTCTAATTCTGTAGTAAAATAAACATCTTATTACCGGGATATTTTACTGAAAAGCTCTTTTGACATTAAATTGTTTCTCAATCATTTCCAATAATTAAGAAGTACATTGAAAGATACTTTGCCTTTTTATCAGAAGTTGAAAGAATTTGGAGAACTTGATAGACAGTGGTAATATAATTCTAAAATGATTTAATAGTTTATACTTAATATGTACTTTATATCTGTACTCTACCATAACTTTATTTTTAGTTTTATGTTGAAAGGACTGAGTATTAAAAGGTAAAATAAAAATCTTTCACACGTTTTTCCATTCTCTTTATTTTTTATCACATAATGTTCAAATCATGGCGGACAACCAATGGTTACATTGAAATAAGCACAATTATTTAAATATTCACTCAATGTCAAATCAATTTACGGAAAATTAATCAAATATTCAGAAGTAAATAACTTTATGACCTATTGAAACCAGAATACCAAAACTTATCAAATGGAGAACTTAGTCGACACCAACTTATTTCGAATGAAGAAGAGAATATAACACGAACTCACACGAAAAATAGTTAAAAATAACTTATTCATTAATGTAGTAATAAATATAGTGTTGAACTTTTGGAATGCTTGCTTGCTTTATTTTTTATGCCCTTAAGTACGGACATACCTAAATCTAAAGGAAATCTAGATTATGTACATAAATAAAGATATGTCACTTCTGGCGAGAACAGAATGCCGAAATAATAAAATTGCTAAAATTTTGATGTTCTCGATAATGGTGTTCCAGTAAGAAGAGAATTATGTGTTCAACTTGATATGAGAGTTTACTTAGCTTTCAGGTTTTTTGTTTATTTTAACTGAATGTTAAAACTACATTTTTCGATTTTTATTGTATTTTTCTGTGATTTTTTTGTTAGTCGGGTCCTTGCACAAGTTGACATTGCACCCACATGACATGCACAGTAGCTCGTCCTGTGTGCGGGAACCAAATAGCTAACGTGACTCGCCAGCGGAGAAACGAAATACTATCTAGCTTGTCAGCACACAGGACTGGTTGTAAAGGTTGTTGAGCGTCTCCATCGTACAGTCACGTGGCGCGGCTAGACCCTTCGTTCACTTTCTTTTTTTGAAATTTCAGCAAACCTACGACACGATAGGAGACAAAAGCATATTTCTTCCAACCTCGGAATCCGACCCCCTTTGACTTTCTCTCTAAAGTGGATTTTACCTGGTGGCAGCTACTACTGTTTGTTGAGCTTTGCGTCTACGCTAGAGGACGGCGGCCTATAGCCGAGGAGTGACGGAAATGGAGGAGCATAGGGGGTCGGAGGTGTCGTTGGCACGCGTGCGCGTTGCGAGTCGGTTACTCAGGCTCGTTCAAGCGCAGGCGAGCGAAGTCCTCGAAGACGATGTTGTCTTCGTCGTCAGTGGCGTAGCGGGAGCTCTCGTAGCGAGAGCGCTCGATGCTCTTCATCTTTTTGAGGGCGTTGGCCTTTTCGCGCTCCGCGGTGCCTGCGCAATACGAAACACATGGTGACATGACAGATTTCACTGCATCATACTCATTGGTGGAAGGTTATTTCAAAGGCAACTTCAAAGACTCTTGCATTCAAATCACATATACTTCCTTTGGTCCAGAACACTCCATACTCCTCTCCACTTTCGAAAATGAAGACGAGCGTCTAAATGTGTTGATTTACTCATCGAAACCGTATCGCAACTACTGGTCACCTTTTTCGAAGTATCAGTTTGATAGGTTCGATCGTTTCAAGAGCAGGATTATCTGCGTGTACTACTATTCTTTACTATATGTACGACTATTCTTTCTTCGTTTGTATCTTGGAAATGATGCTCTACATACAACCAATGACACTATAATCAACAGCGATCCATTGTAAACTAGACTACTAAATCGTTTACAAGGGATCATTCAATGAATAATGGACGAAATATGTATTTGGCGAGCAGAGCTCATATAAAAAGAGTTAACTAAGATTTTTTTCATTTTCAACACATATGTTGCCGACGTAATATAAATGTATGAGTATAGCAGAGACAAGCAGTCTTGCCCCGTTAGTGTCAAGAACAATCAGTATTGTAAAGTTACTTAAGATACATTTTTCGTATTCTTACGGAAATTTTGTTTTTTCTGGAAAGGAAAGAGTCATGTTAGGAGCCTTAACATTTACATTTGTTAATGGTATTTTTTTTAAATCGTTGAGTCTTGATTCGATACTCAACCGCACATGACTCAATTGTGGTACAAAGAGAAAATAACTTATAGAAGAATGCAATAGAGGAAATGTTTTCAACACATCTGGCCCTGGAGGGGTATATTTTCTTCAAGATAGTTGCTACGGATCCAGGAACCTGAGCATGAATATGATGCGTTAAGAATTATCTTTCGTTATGAAAAGGTCCCTCGTAATCACTATTTGTTTATGATACAGAATTGACAAAATATGAATTTGGAAGTATTCTCACTCATGCAACTAGCTTTGACTGATCCATGTGTTCTAGGGAACAATGATTTTAAACGGAACACATTATTCTTTCTTTCAAATTTAAAAATATATGAATGATATACAATTGTAAAAACTAATGACTACAAGTAAGCAATAGCATAAATCGAAAAGAATATTTGTTTTTAAATACATCCGGGAAGAGGTAATTCACCGATTTGAGCGCGACGTGAGCGACAGGAGAAACATAGGATCTGTCCGATGTGTGTCATCGAAATTACTAGATATTGTGTCAGTGAAGTTTCCCGTAGCCCTTGCTGCGGTCAGAGGCTGTTTCCCACGCGCCTTTCTGACCTTGTAGACAACTTTCGGTCTCCAGCGAGACACGATCACACACCCATCCGCCACCTTTCGCAGGTTGCATGACCGCGCATTCTGTTGAGACGACGATTGTAAATCTAGTGAGCCATTGCGCAGAAATTGTGTTGAGTGGAGGAGACCTCTCTCGAGTTCCGGTTGACGATCAGACTTCTACATGACAATTCGTTTCTTTCAGCGTATTCCGGGATGCGCATGTCACGCTAAGATTTAACGAGATTATCATTGGCATCTTTAATTTTATCGTATATTCAGGATGATCTTGTTACATTCTAGTATGTTTCAGTCGTTTAATATTCGTGTCTCCAGAAAATTGAAAGTGGAGAATAAACCTACATATATACATTTACTCGTACAATTGTTGGTCTCAATTTTGAGATTAAACGGAGCCCATAGATTGAAAATAATTTTTCATATTGGGAATGAAAAGTCATATTTCAAGTCAAAATAATTTTTAAAATCAAACAGAAGAATTTCTTTGCTGGTAAATTTGATAGGTCACTTTAAGATGAACGAGGATTAATAGTAAGTGACCGCAGATAAAACAAACTGTTCTTACATCATTATGTGAAATTATTTGTTATTGTCTTAAATTTTGTAATTTACTTTTCGTACGCGTGTTCCATCATAGTAACGTTTCTCAATATTGTAATTTAAGCATACTCGTGTTACCAAGAAATCTGAGAAATCACCAAGGAAATTCTGAAGAATTCGACCACGTCACGCATACCATGGAGAAAAAGATTGCGTGAAGTAAACCAGTGTTTCATTTCTGTAGCTTCCAGCAATAATAAGTGAACTTTTTCTTTTTTCGAGCTATTTTTTAAGTTTTCAAAATGTTTTTCTGTAATAACATTGACATTTAACTTTGATATGTTCTATAATGTATTTTTATTACTAAAATAAAAAACTATGTTTTAACATAAAAATCTGAAAATATTAATGATGATTTTCAGCGTGAAAAATGAGAGAAAAAAAGTAGTTACCTTGTTACCTTAACTCGTCGAGTTTTTACTACCCTATTTATCTAAATTCTTAAGTTTGTACTCATATTTTTAGGCTTTAGGGCAAACGTCTAGAGCCCTTCCGTGTACTCATATATAAGTAACCTGTTTTTATTAGAAAATTGATATTAGAGTTATCAGATTATTCCTGTTAAACGTATACTCAACTAGTTATTACAGTTTTCTTCAAGTTTGTACGTAGATTTATTTCTGCTCCATTGGAGAAGATAGTTCGTTTTTGAATTGTTTAGATTAATAAAATGAAAGTTAGCAAACAAATTTTTTTTTGACAGATTATCTCTTTTTTCTTCAAAACGTGCAGTTATCTGGCCACAGATTTGTCCTCGCAAACTATTAATCTCGTCAAATATGGAGGGACTATTCTCGCAAAACGAGCATCACAACGAAAACAAAGGAAGCGTCGGAGAGGAAACGCGGTTCTCGGCCGCGAGGGGCGCCTGTGTGAGCGTGATGCATCGGGGAGCGGCGGCGACGACGCGAACGCGACTGTTGGGGCGTCACACGATGTCGCGGGCGCGGAGCTATTGCAATATCAGCGTTTATTGATCAGCAAGCGCGCACACATACATCTCACGCGTCGCGTTCCGAAGACGAAAGAAGAGACTGCGATGAAGTAGACCATGACGGGAGAGGGTAGGGGGCGAACTCTTCGCGGAAGAGGATGGATATCATTGAAGTGGCGTCACAATGAAGCTTCAAATAATTGTTCCTTTTTATTTATTTCATATCATTGTTATCGATACCTAAAAATGAGAACTAGGATTTCAATAAGATGGATGAAGGAACAAAATCGTACAGAGTAAGCGCAAAGCCCTAAGTCAGTGATAAAGAAATTGTCGCTATTGTATTAAAAATATCACAGGCGCACCGACGAAGGTGGGCGAACGGCACAGGATACTCCACGAGGCTAGAATTTATAATACTATAGTAAAATATAAGGATGAGAAGTTCATTCATAATATGTAATAAAGTACTTAGTAAATAAATGCATATAAATGCTATATGGTTTGTGTATGCATTTTAACTAAAGAGTTTATTTATGTATTTTAAGAGTTTATGTACCGATCATAAAATCACCTTATGATCCCCTGCAGAGATGATTTCCGGGAGCGCTATAAAAATATCATACGTAATATAAATCTCCTTTTGAGAGAACAAATGGGTGCAAAGCGTTATCATGAATGGTAACAATATATCAGTAACCATAGTATTGAAACAATTTAGAAATGGACATGAAGTTAGAAATGATAAAGGAATCAGTTGAACAAGGGTCAAGATCCATGCTCCTAAAAGAACTGATGCAATTGTTGGAAGAAATTGTCGTCTGAAACGTACCCTGCAGTTCAAATCGGAAGATGGACCAACATGTTAAATACCAATTCTTCTCGAATCAAGAATAAGATAAAACTACCGAGGGAAGGGAAAGAAGAACATGCACGCAACGATAACATCGTTGCTTGATAAACTGCAAACTTGGGGTTGCGAGCTGAGACGCGCAGGGTCGTTGCAAATGCGATGTCTGTATGGAGCCAGCGGCAGACGATGAAGTATCGGAGGGGAAAGGGTGGGAAGCAGGGTCGACGCCCGCCCCTCACTATTGATCTAGCTCCCACCTGGTGCACAAGGGGACGGGGGCGGGTGGCAGCCGGCATCTTGAGCCGTTCTGCTGTCACGCCTGTGTCGTATCCACGCACATCGTTCGCTGCAGACACCGCACGCTCTCTACGGATGAGAATCTTTGACTGGCTTCTAGTGAGGATTGTTCTCATAATGTGAACCGCGCTCCTCTCTACTATTCCATTTCTTTTTCCATTTTCGTATATTTTATCAATTGTCCTTCAACTTAGAAGTTCCTAAAACACCTTCCGCGAAAACAGGAATTACACCCGAATATATTCCCCATTTCACGACAAAAATCCGCATAGGGAAAAAATCAAAAACTTATATCTCGAAGTTTGTTTCCAACATTGACATGGACAAAAACAAATCATAAGTACAGTCAGTTAATTATGCAACGGGAAGATTTCTCTACCGGAGAGATAATTTCATAAATATAATCTCATTCGAAGAGTAAATACTAAATGGTTGGGATGTTATGAACGTATGGAAAAAGTTCGGGAATATCTTTTTGGCAGAAAGCTAATTATAATGGAGGTTCTGTGAACTTCGAAGGGTCTGAGGATAACTGAAGATTAACTACTCCGATCTTCCACGTCTTTGTAAAAGCAATGGCAAGAGTTATAGAATACAAATGCAGCACTCATCGGCTTCGATAGATTTAATTTAAAATAAGTTTAGTTGCTGGCTTCTTGCATGTAGTGCATACCTTGGCTAATTATGATTTTTCAAGTCTTTTACGTAGTCACGTTTTATATATGTATCTCGTTTCGGCCAGCTAACAACCACGAATGATGAGTGCCAGGAAGGCTCAGTTTTTGTGGGAGTTTATATATAGGATCCAGATTGCTGCGGTTGTTAGCCGCAGAGGGTGAACTTTTCGTACATCACAGCTATTTAAACTGAGACATGGAAATGAAAAGCTACAAGTTCTATCTTGCCCCACCTGGGAATTGAACCCGGGATGACTTGGTGACGAGCGAACACGCTGACACCGTAGCTACGGAGGGGACTAGTCACGTTTTACATAAACTTAAAATTATTATTTAAGAGAGATGCAATTTATAGGTTTTGAACTAACGAAAAATATCATGAAACAGAATTAAATTTTCAAGGTATGAAGCTCTTATTAATATATCTCTTTAGTCGGCGTTATGTATCCAATAATTTAGGAAACTGCGTCATTCTTGGATTAATTTTAACATCTAAGGAAAATAACTCGTTCAGTTTAATGAACCGTTCAGTATAATAATTAATAAACTATTTTTTCCCTAAGATTCAAGAAAAAAGTTACTTCACTCATCATAAATCTAACTTAAATGTTTTCATTCAGAAGGACTCTTTCAACAATATGAGAATTGTGAAAGAGAAAAAGAAATCTATTTACTTTGAATTTAAAATGTCGGGCAACTTTTATTTCCTTCCGTTCAAGAACACACTTTCTTTCCAGTATTAACCTCCAAATACTAGATTTGGACATTGGCCAAAACAAGTGCAGTATATTTGTTAATCTTACCGAGATTGGGGGCAATCTTAGGAACGAACATGCAATTTGAATTGGTTTTGCTATATTTGCCCATTAGTTTTAGTGTTATGGGAAAATGCTAAATGAATCTATATATGATAAGATATTGAGCAAGATTTACCGAGATGTATCAAGTGGTTTGTGTCTGCAAAATGCTTTGTATCAACAATTCCAGTTTTTATTCTTGTACATACGAGATTCTATCTCAAATTTTCTAGCTTAAGTTCAGTAACCATTGTCAAATTTGTAAAGGTTTAAATTCAATTTCATTTTTGTATTATTTTAACACAGAATTTTAGGATAAATGACAATGTCCTTGTTTTGTAACATTACATAGGTGGGCATGACAATAGTTTTGTGCCCAAGTAATCTATGATTCGTTTGAATCCAATTATGGAAATTGGCCTCAAGTCATTTTTGTCCACATAAGGGGACGATTTTCCAGGATGTCTTGTGAGTAATTCCTATGAAATAAAGATATTTTACTGATATTTAATTTCAACTTTGCCCATATTCCTTGGTAAAACTTAAATGTTTATTACTCTCAGTTGTAAAAAAGGATCGCGATAAGTATTTAACATATTTCTCTCTTCGTTTTTTTCATAGTTTTGTATTTTACATTAGAATTTCTTTACCTAAAGTAAACCATATATTCCGTAAAATACATTTATAATAAGTACAATATTCATTCGACTTACTCTTCTAGAGTAACTTTAGTCCTCTCAACATTCGTATTGTCCGTTGGACTACATCATAGGTAACTGGCTCCTTTTTCGATAAACAGCCCATAATTAATATGCATAACACAGTTTTCAAAATAAAACCTGTACGACAAAATAAAACCTCTTCTACGCGACCACTCCAAACATAGTAATAAAGTGACCTAAATTTAAAACGGGAATAATTACATAATCATCACTCACGTCGAACGAGGCATCATCTACTTGCTCCGTGAAGCAATGTGGGGAAAGTGCAGGTTGAAGATGCTGAAGGCGTGGCAAGATATGCCTTGAGACTTGCTTTAATTGCAACTACACTAAGTGGGGGAGTCCTCATTTTTCCCTTCACCTCAACACCGAATTCGCGAATGCAGACAGAAACAATCCGATATCGGAATGCATTCATTTGTCGAACACCTCTGGCATTTTAACCTCTCATCTTTAAATTCACTTTCATTGCATTATATTTATGAGACGATTCATGAACATTCGGATACCGAAAATAATTTGCTAGTTGATATGAGGCTGATGATACGTTTTTTTCAGCGAATAAACTAAACTAATTACTCTATGTGACGAAGTGCGAGTTGATGATAGGTGAACTCTCTCGGAAATTATTCTAATGAGACAAGAATCTAAGGAGTCGCGCGACTTCAATTCCTTATGAACAGTCTTCGTAATTTGCGATACCTGGATGCGAAAGGGCTTATCTTTCTGTTGAAGAGTGGACGAAAGTGACCAGAAATAGCTCAACGCGTGCGTCGTGGAAGGACGAGGTTTGGAGAAAGTGCGAATAATTGAAATGCCCAGTTTCATCCTCGGAGAGAGAAACCTCCATGACATGACTTCTACATTAATTTCAGTCTTAAGTGACTCTGCGAGCAAATCTTTTTAATAACGAAATTGATGTGGTACAGGGAGAACTGCTTCATTCACAATAGCTTTTTAAACGCTTCTACTTTCACGATGTGCGATAACCTCGGAATGGGAGATTCGACGGGAAATAATGCCTTGCTCTTCACGGAGATTAATTTTACAATATTTAGCGATAATAAGTTACCGTTACAAGTATGTAGTTAGTAGAGCATGTACTTCCCAAGTTCCATGACTAAACGAACAAATATGCTTCCTGATATCTCGAGTATTTAAATTACTAATGTATACAATGTGAATATTATTAAAGGAGACAAACCACAGGTGGTGATATCTGACAGAAAAAACAACAACAACAAAAATTAATTTCAAAGGAGGTTCGGAAATCAATGGTTAGTCCACAATAGAACAATTAGTACTAGTACATTGCATTACAAATTACATGGCATTTATTTATTAATTAACCGTGTTATATAATTAATGCATTGTCATCGTAGATGGCACTGATGAACAACCCAAGTCTGTGTGTTGCAAGTTGTGTGATTTCATCTACGTCCTTTTCTGTTATGTATTACCCCCTGAAGTTTTCCCCTTTGTTAACATTCACTCTATATCAATGGCACAGAAAATATTATAAACTAATCGTTTCAAGTATTATTGTTCACACATTGTACAGAAAAAATATGCTTCGAGAAAGTAATTTCCTCAAAGAAAACTTACACGAAATTTCATTTAAGGGAAAGAATTCAATTGGCCTAAGAGAACTTCCCGTGGAAACAAAAATAGGGTAAAGGTGGTTTTGTATGAATTCTATGCCGAGAGGAATTTCAAGCGCTGTGTACTCACCGGGAGCAGGGTGCAAGAGCTTGAAGGGCACATCAGTGACGAGTTCTCCTCCCAGAGTGCCGCAGTTGAGCTTGACGCGCACAGAGTACGAGATGACGATGCCCACGGAGTCACAGGGGCCCTTGCCGTCAGCCACCAGAGTGGAGGAAGCCAGATTCACGTCGTCCTCCTACAACAGAAACAACCCAAACCATTCAATCATAGAAGGACCAAGATGGGTCCGAACAATTTTTATTTAAATTTACTTCCTACACCGAGAGAAAAAAAATGTTTTGACGAGGAAGAAGTTATAATTTTAATGAATACACAATTTCACCTATAGATTTAGATTTATTTCAGCAGAATGTTAAGAAGAAATACATCATCTGCTTTGTTAAACACTGAAGAAAACATACCCTGAGAGTGGTTATAGCCTTTGAAGCGTTGAGCACGATTTACCGATATGTACCTAGTGATTAGAGCAAGCGAACTGCTGTGTTTCTAAAATTCCAATTGAGATTTTATAATAGTACATACGAATTTTTATCTCCCTTTTCTAATTGAAGTTCATAGTGACAATATAACATTTATTGCAAGTTTCAATCATTCACACTGATAAAGTTTAATTTCCACGGTTCAAGTCCGACAAGGGATATTTATTTTTCCAATTCACTTTTGGCCA
The DNA here is from genome assembly GCA_002313205.1 of Laupala kohalensis. Lineage (NCBI taxonomy): Eukaryota > Metazoa > Arthropoda > Insecta > Orthoptera > Trigonidiidae > Laupala > Laupala kohalensis. The sequence continues at coordinate 236,527 of NNCF01126122.1, forward strand.
AAATGGCTTAAGTTTTTCCGGGTGTCTCGGGAATATTTAGAATAAAACATGGCTAATATTTTTACTATGATACCTATTACGTTACAAAAGCGATGATCCAGATAACTATTACGTTACAAAAGTTAGGTATATTAATCAATTTCAGCTCAGTAGTGCAAAAATAGTCTTTAAAGTTGAGATGTACTGACAATTTTGGCTCCCAAGTAACTTCTTTTTCTTAGTAACAACACAACAGTCTCTTGAAAATAATGTTAATATTTTGATGGAGTTAACTACATAAAACAACAAGTGAATTACTTATTATTACGGCATAATAGTATTGAACGACTATCGACATTTCATGAGCGAATGCATTTCAACGTGCAGTGAACTTCTTACTAAGAGTGGTAAAAGTTTCTGACTCTAAATACTTCTAGAAGTGAAATCGAATTTGTGGAATTGCTTTTCTCTCTTGGCGTATCATTAATTTTAGTAGAATGAAAAACATATCTAGATGTAATTATACTTTTTAAATATACATTTCAATTTTTTGAGGTTGCATTATGACACTTATGAATTAATTGGGTACGAATAATAGATTCAATTTTCAATGCAATAATGGTTTCCTTTGAACAAGTACGACACACGTGAATGGGGACAACCAATACACGCATTTTAAGATCGAAACGGTTTACTTGCACAAATAAATGAAAATCTCATGTACAAATCGTTCTATTCGTCGGAAAATTTATGAGGGTTTGCCATTCTGTGTTCACCACGGAAAAAGAGATTTTCATACATAGTGTTGAGATGCGTAAAAGAGTGGATATAATGAGAACAGCTGAAAAATACATGATGAAGACATAGAAATCAATCATTGCCATCGAAAGGAACCAGAAACTTCCTCTAAAACTCCATGTAAAGCTCTTTGTAAAGCCATGACGAATTAAATCCGGCTTAAAGGAAGACTTTTTTTAAAAGGAATTTCGCATCAAAGATGGGATTTTTGTCAATTATTTATGGAAGATATTTGAATATGTTGGTTATCCCGGCAAAATTACTTTTAAAAGTGACGACCGACATTTGAACAGGGATGTAACATTATCATGCAAGAACTCGCTCCATAAAATTTCCTTTGACTCAGCCGACCGTAGTGATTATACAAGCAGAAGCTTTTCATTAATTCAATTTGATAGCATTCGTATCCCACATGGACGGCGAGGGGGAAAAAAACTTATTTTCTCCAGGAATCGAAAAGTGAAGTGTGGAAGAGCAGGGAAACCAGAGTGACCTTGCCCGCTTTTCGCGTTGAATAGCCCAGTTGCGACCGGTGGGCCCCATGGCGCTGGCGCCTTCGAACCCGATCCTCCGCTTCGCCTCGCAGTGGGACGTTGACAGACCGGTTGGCGATCGTCCATCACGAGGACAGGACGCGGGAGGATGAAGAAGATTGAAAGGAAATGAAGCAGAGACTTTGAGATGGACGAAGAAACAAGGGGAATATGTCCTCATAAACAGGAGGCGATAGACACCGGGAAGAGTTATTAGAGTGATCCCTCCTCGTCATTTACGACATAAAACTTCATACAATTGCAATGTGCATTCAATTAATTACAATTACGAAAAGACGTAAAACGATTAATTATTCGTTTACTCATGTGAGATTTTTTTATGGACACAGAAATATGTTCGTTATTTTTACGAGGTTTTATCTGCAATAGCTCCTGAGAGATAAGAGCAATCTCACTCTCCGCTCATCTGATCCGCCTCACACTCAATATATATTCGACACTCCAATTCATAATCGGAACACAAATGGGTGAAGTATACCTGAGGCGCACGAGGCGGCCCAGGCTGATGAACCTGGTATGAGAGTAAAGATTGCTCTAATTCTCACGGATCTATAACAAATAAAAATTTGCGTATTTGAAGTTTCAAATTTTCTTTGAAAGTCGCTCGGTAGAAATTATTTTATGGGTAAAAGTAAATATTCTAGATGGAAATAACGAGTCTATCTCTTTAAGCTAGTGATTGTATTAAATGAATTTGAATTGCTTTTCTTGCAATTCTTGAAATCCGTTGATTTATCCATACAAGAATAAGTTTTAAAAGAAACGAACTATAAATCTTTTTTTTTTATATATTCGGAACAATACCAATCAAAAAGCACGAGTCTGGCGAGGAAGTAATAGAACAGCTTAAGTCTTTTCTAATGAAAAGGAACATGTATTTATTCAATACATATTCAGTAGTAGATACCTTGAGGTATCCGTCGAGTGCGATGCCGTAGCGGTCCTTGTTGCTGGCAGCCAGAGGTACGAGGTAGAACACCTTGCTGAAAGAGGCTCCAGGAGTGATAGGGCAGCCTTCACGAGTCTCCATACCAGCCACGTGGCGGGAGTATTGGGCGTTCACCATGGTCACTTCGCAGTGCTGTACCACGTACACCTATCACAAGAGACAGACCACACACTGCATCGTCTCAACAACTGCCCGTAATTAAAACGAATACTGTTACATTATTCTGAACGAACTCTAATCTTAAAATACGTGGGAATCAGAAGAATGAGTATTGAAATAATAAATTCGAGATCTATACCGGTCCTGGTGCAAGAAGCAGGAGTTATTTTTCTTTGAGATTAACTTTTCTTACATTTCCGAAAGTTTTTCTGAGAACATAGCGGTTTGAAAACAAATCATATAGGCGTTCATGAGCTGGAACCCCAATTTTCATTATGTTGGATCCATCGAAAACGAATTTGTTTCCAGACAGCGACCCAAACACCAATTTGATTCATCGATTGTTCCCCTCGCTCATTATGTCCCATCAACCTCGTTTATTGATCGATTCTATATAGCCTCATGATTTTGTAGTTAAAGAGTTATCGCAAATAGATTACTCGTGTTTCCAAAAAATAAAGAAAAATGGCGAAAGAACATTGTGGCATTTGCGTGTGTCGTCACAGTGAAGAAGCCGTACAAGAGAACATTTTCTCATTGACCTGATAAAGGCTGCTGTTCTTGAACTAATGAGATGAAGCCTCAAGAGTAGTACTAAGAGGATAGCGAGAAGCACCCTGTTTGGTAATCGTATCAGCATGCTTGAGGAAGCATGGGAACAGGGAACGTCATAAACATTTCCCCAACACAACACAAAATTTATTCCTTCAGGTCAGGATCCATAATGCACAATCATTTGTCATAACTTTAATCAGTTACTAGTTTTCATTAATGTATCTCTCTCGTTATCTTGTTAAATTTTAAATGTGTTTTTATATCTTTAAAAAAAGTATTGCACGAGTGATATAAAATAAAATATGTATCGAAGGATTTCAGTCATATCATTAGCAAAATAAGCATTTTTATTTGAGATTCCATTTATTTATTTTTTGGCCGAGGGAGTTTCAAAACATGTCCCCTACTTTTTATTTTGGTTCTAAAAAATTACTACAACGGAGAAATTACTAATTGATTTTCAACGTGTTTAAATTTACATGCAGTCGCAAAGAAATTACATCTATTATACACCACCTAAGAGGGGAAACGGAAGAGCGAAATGTGAAGAAATGTCTGTCTTACCTTGATGTTGCGAACGGACTTGCGAGAGTTGTTAGAGATCACGACGTTGGCGCCAACCTTCTCACCATGGTAGTAGATCTCACGATCCAGAGTCACTTCCAAGTTGATCTTTCCGTTGGAGAAAGTGAAGCCCTTGCTGATGAGGGAGCTGGGCAGACGGAGGCCGCGAGACGGAGGGGCGTATTGCAACTGCGAAACACATAAAGACTCATTACCTTTTTTCTTTTCAATGGAACTATCACTCATTTCGATAGTCATAATTATCCTCTTACATTTTGACGGCTTTCCTCCTCAGAAATTCAGGTGTTATAATAGAATGAGTGATTCATAGAATTTCCAAAATCACACGCATATTATCAATATTATCGATTGTTAAAACTATTGTTAAAAATGTCTTACTTATTGGCTCACACTTTTGTCCTTCCCAACTACGAATACGTCAATTAATACGACCATAAAAACCATACATATTTCCAAGCGGTTTCATTTGATTACGGTGCTTGGGAAAATGACTTGACATAATACAAATTAATCTATAGTAATTGAACAAATTAAATAGAAACATCTCACAAATATTTAGGGTTTTACACAATTTCGACGCTACAGATGTTTATCAGTTTCTAAATTTTGGGACATGCAATTTACACCACGCAAAAATATTTTCTACCCATAAAAGTTCTTAGCATTTCATGGAATTCAGCATCTTAATAATAATTACAACAAGAGTTAACATAACCAATAATTTTCCAACCATGGATATCCTCTACGTTATTTCTTTCATAGGATTTTCTCAAACGTCAGGTTGCATGTATAGAGATGTTCAAATCTCACATGAGAATATTCTTCTATTATAATTTCTATTAATTTTTTTTCTATGAGGATTTGTGAGGAATGAGGATGGCGTCCTCACCTTCTTGATGGCAAGTGCGACTGAGGAGCGCTTGTGCATGCGTTCGTCCTCGCCTTCAGCGACGTATGCCTTGACAGTGTACTCCACACCCAAGGGTTTGCCATTGTCTTCCTCACCCGGCTGCAGGGTGACAGAGCACGGCGAGCAGCCAGGGAATTGGAAAGTGAAGGGGTACGCATTGGGCCCCAACTTCTTCATCAGCTTCTCCTATGGAAGAAACAGCGGAGTTTACTTCACTCATGATTCTACACTTCATAACACTCGAAGAATGCGACTGTATGACGCCGGTTTGAAGATAATACGCTCTATAGCTATAAAATATGAATATAAAATTAACTTAAAACTCAAAGGTTTAATTCACAATACATCACTAATTTATTTAATAAAACATAAATTCCAGTTATGTTGAACAAAATCAGTCTGATCTTTAACAATGACCAGTACACGCAATTATTATTGCAATCATCCTCAACAAAGTAGCTTTCATTTGTCAAAGAGCCAGTTAACTCTGTTCTGGTGAGTGAAGATGAGAGAGATCTATCCAAAATAAAATTTCATTCTGATTCAATGAAAGAAAAACAGACTGTATCGTGTTCGTGGCACTTACAGGCTTAACTTATCATGGGCAAATTGAAGTAAATTAACTAATTCATATTGATCAGTGATTCAACTGATTATATTAATATTTCCTCAAAGGTCGAGGTGATGTACCTGGATGGGGGTAAGCTCCATTTTCTCCTTGCCGGGGAAGATCTGCTCCTTGGCCAGTACCATTTCCTTGCTGAATTTGAGGCCCATGACCTCATCCTCTTCCCGACCATATCGGTATGTGGTGATGACCTGATCAGAAGAAAGAATAATTTTTCAATTTTACACTGAATATAAAAGTTTCAGAACGTAGAAGTTTTTCCATCAGAGTGTCACGAGAAAATAATTAACCTAATTTAAACCAATCGTTGAAAAATATTTTTAAAAGTAGTGGGTAGAATTAAAATTATTAATATTCTTAAATTTAAACGTAGTACTAAAATTTTATACTTAACGTGACATTTAATCACTGCTCAAGGCTTGATATTATTTCTTACTAGCTGAGTACCCACTGCTTCGCTGATGGGAATTTCTTACAACAACTTTCTAAATCGCGATTGATGTATAAGAGAAAGAATCTAAATCAGATTTTGAAAAATATGCTAGGTGGTACTCTTGTATCCAACGTCCAGAACGCATCTACAGAATTTCGAAACTCGTCGCTCCACGACAGACACTATACAAAATATTAAAATTCAATAAAGAAAAATTTATATCGAACTGCTAAAAAATAATTCGGAGATCCACGCGGACAATCCCTGGAGAACACGAGTGCCAAATTTTGAACGTCTAGGTAAGTCTCTTCGCCAGGAGAAGAAAAAATACTAAGATATTTAATGTTCAATAAGAATATTCGAAAAAATCGCGGTAACATCAACTCTCAAAAAAAAATTAAATGAAGAAAAATATACATCGACTTTCGAGAGCTCCACAGGGATCAACCGTGTAGAACTGGTGTGCCAAATTCCTTGGGGCCTTGAAGTCTCTGTGCTTGGCGAGAAAATCAAAATATGTTTAACGTTTATTAAAAAATTATCTAAATCTAATTTTTGAGGAAAACATTGATGGTACACTTGGACCCACGCAGAAGAAAGCGTATACAAACCATAAAGTTTGCAGCTCTAGACCAGGGATGGCCACAGGTACCCGTTCGGGCATTTTGCGCGCGCATGCATTTACATGTGCATGCTAAGTGCAATTTCTATGAACCGCCTCACTGAGGAGGGAATGGTCGCGTGTGCAGTGGTGGGGTACTGCCAGGGCTACTTTTCTCTTTCTTATCGCTCGCCTCTTATCGGAGTAATTTGTTATTAATGTTATTTTTACAAAAAAAATTGTTCCTAAGTTTCGACAATTTCGTGCGTTTGCTGGTGAAATATATCGATGTTCAGCAGCACTTACACCTGCTTTTTTCAAAAATTAACGTTACTAAATCCCGTTTGAGATCAAGACTCACGAATGAGTCTTTTAAAGCTTCTATAAGAATTGAATCTTCTCGTGACTTATAACCTAGAATCGAATATATTGTAGCTGAAGAGGCAGTGTAAATAATTTTGCTAACTTTCAGTAATCTTCCTTGTATTGTCGCCTCATGAATTTGTATCCTTTTTACTTAACATTTTGGGATCGTTCACGTAATTTATTTATATAGTTAAAAATGAAAATGTTGTTTATTACTATTATAATTATTGGAATATTTTCATCGGAGTTTGTTATTGTCGCTTGCTCTGCTCAGTAACACTGTTTCCGGGTTTGAACTGTTGCATTATCTCAAAGGAGGGGAGAGTGGTGGAGCTCGAGTTTCTTCCCCCCCTCCCCCCCGCTTCATTCGACACTGCTCAATTGTTGCACTTTTGCTCACAGTTCCACGTTGCATTCGTCATACAGCAGATCGCTGTCCATCTATGCTCTAGACCTTTTTGTCGAGTTTCTGCGCCCCGAAACTTTTACTAACAAATATTTAAAAAATTATTTTCCAAAAAACTGAAATCGAAATTTAAAAAAATGCGTTGCTGTGTCCCTCCTATAGAACGGATGTGTAGAATTTCTAAACTTTCGGTTCACCCATCATAGCGTTACAGGTGGAGTTCTATGTACTTGTAGGCTATAGATGAAGTTTTTGATGTCAAATAGTGATGTCTCTTACGGATACAATATAGAGAAAGAATCCCCATGTCCCCCAAACTATTTTTTTTTAATTTCTTGAAATAATTCACATATTTCTTTCATCTATTCACAGCGTGAGAAAATATACTAACGCAAGGAAAAGATTATTGAAATATACATTCAAGTTAACCTCATCGGCTAGCCATTATATTATACGCGTCATGATTTAGCCTCGTTATGAGATCTGAAAGACATTTTACGCGTTATATTTTCTCCTCAGGGTGTAGGTATGCACCAGTAAAGCTTCTCTCGATCTTACTTTCTTTTACTGAGGAGTTATGACGTAAGCAACCAGGGAATGTAGGAAACTCCAATTACATCCCCAGTTCGAAACCGCTTATTCCATACTACGGAAGTGCGTTAATTAAGAAAAAGGGGAAAAACTCACGCAAAAGGTCTACATTCAACTGTACGAAAAAAATTGATGTTTAATGACAAAGTAGTTTTTATAAGCATTCATCCACATAAAAATTACGTTTCTCAGAACTATTCTAAATATTCTGCGGTAATTCTCCTTTTTTAAATTTTCGATCCATGAACCTGCGCATTGAGGAAGTGTGGTTCACGTAACCTTCTATTTAAAACCAACTGAACAGTCCAAATTAGTCGCTGTTAGTGTGAATTGAGGTAAAAACATTGATTGAGACATACAAAAGAGAAATTCTCGGAAATCTAGTTTTGACATTTCCTTCTCAAAAGTAAAAATCAATATTATGCAAGGATTTGACAATGTACGAACTACGAGGGATTTAAGTCAGCTTTTCCTGTTGCTCACAAATAACGTACGCATTTCCAACGGCAAAGGCTAAGTGTGTAATTATTCTTACCTGACCGAAGATTCTTCGTCCCCTGAGGTAATCATTGTCGACGACAACAATACCGTCTATCGGGTCGCAATGGTCAAGATGATCTATGAAGTCTCGTTTGCCCAAATATACCGTGATTTTACCTGGAGCACATAAAATTTAATTCTTGATAATGTCCAACATTTTCTCAGATACCAAAAATTCGTTTAAATTATTTATCAAATTTTTGAGTAAAAAAAGTGAGTTCTTAGCATGAGAGGATGCTTGGAAATGTACATAAGTGGTGATTCAAAATCCTCCATGTAAACGCATTTAGCATTTCAAAGTATTACAAACACAGCACCGGGAGGTTCGAAGAGTTTTCTTACCATTGGGAGTAGTCTTTTTAAAGACTTTGACGGCAACGACGTAGGCCAAGAGTATGAATGGAAACATTCGTCCTCTTCTTTAACTCACACTTAATTAAACACAACAGGTAGACACTGGCTGACGGTGTCTTCCCTCTATAAACAGCTGGTCGAACAGTTGTGTGAGAACTACAACTCAAAGTTGTATGATGATGGGAGAGATTCTCACCAGAAGTGAAGTGCAGAAGAATGTAATAGCGTTCTTTTATACTCCACCTCTGAGGTTTCTCGGAAGCTAATAGGATCTTTTTGAGTAAACTAGATTAACGGCTTCCACAAATTGGATCAGTATGCATCACATGCTAAGTTAACTTGCTCCGCAGCACGGAAATAGTTGGGATCTGGTTACGATTGTTCCTTTTCTTGTTCTTGAAATAAATGTTTCAATTATTGAGATGAAGGCACAGACGGGATTTAATCTTGAGTAAATGGTTGTTTTATGATGCAACTAGCGCTGGTGAGGATTTATGCGTTATCGAGTTGATAAAAATTTTAACTGTGACCATTCCTTGAAATAGTTTTATCTCAATATGGTCGAGAATCTGTTCACTGATCAAGCGGTTAAAGTTCTACAATTAACGAAAAGTTAGACTTTTTTCTGTTCATGCTCATCATGATTTTTACGTTGATGTTTAATTACATATTTATGTTTTTCAATTATTAACCGTGTTAAGGAAACCGTTCCCAATGAATCAGTAGTTACGCTTCAGTACAACCCAATAAAATAATCATTTCGATTTATTGCCAAAAGGGTAGATAAAAATAATGACAATTAGCTGATTTGATTGGTTAGTAAGAAATAACATACAAATTACTATTATAATAAATTATTTTCTTCCTTTGTCGAAATGAGTAAGTACTGTATTTCTAATTTCACATAGGAAGCAAACGGTCTTCAAATAAGTAGCATACATAGGCGGGGACGTGAGAGGGTCCGCACTGGGCCTCATCCTCCAAGGGTCTTCAAATGAATTACAAAATAATAAATTTGAACTTAAATATACTAACAGTAAAACACCTATATCTGATCTTCTTATTAACGGAAACATATGTTTCAATCTATTTTTTAATAATATTCTTATCATACACGTTTGTAAGTGGCTTGAATACGGGAACCTCTAAAACGACTCCCGCCTCGAAACTTATAAAGTGAAGATACGCTACTGCTTTAGATATTTTTACTTTTGGTTAACACGTCTGGGAATCTTTGGTAGATGAAATCGAATTTTAATGTAAATCTTTATGATCCAGTAGACTATTACATTCGTTTTACTACCGTTTGATGGTATGTGACTTCGACAGAAATCGGAATACCAGTGTATGAGGAAAGAAGAAACACGATAAATATTGATAGTGGGTAGCAGACTAAGAAAGGGAAAATTCTTATGTTTTTCATTTGTAAATAATTCGTGAAAACTGTGGTAGTAAATGTTTTTCCTCCTTACTAGCTAAAATTTATTTTAGTCTTATAAAATATTGAAGATAAATTTTGTTGAAAATGTGTTATTTTTTATTTTCACGACCTATTAGTTCTAGCTATAAATTAATCAAAGTATTAAGACAATTATATATGCTTATTTTCTTTCTTGAAATTTCGACCAGCAAGATCTTTCTAGGCAGAAACCTGCATCGATTCTTTCAAACAGGTGTCATTGCGTCACTAGCTCTTTCGTTGTTCGGTATAGTACGCTCGTTTTACACACTGAGGATGGTGCGCTGCAGGTTAGTTCAATATGGATGAAATGAACATGTGAACTATCAATTGAATTACTGTTCGTTTACTTGAATGGGATTCAGTCCTGCACGCCGGAGATATTAACTATAAGAAGAAATGGTGTGTATACATCTTTATTTTAAAAAGGTAATTGCTTAAAGTGTGTGGTTTTTGAATTTCTTGACATTAAACAGATTAACAATGACAGTTCAAAGTGGTTGTTTCTTTTTGATGTAGGTAATTAATTATGAAATGTCATTCTTTTGCAATATTGTTAGTATTATTTTCTCTTGTATTGTTCATCTCTTTTTCGATTTATTTGTTACTTATTTCATTATTTTTGGTTTACTCTATCTAATGACACTTTTACTTTATAGGAAAGAATCACATAGTTCTCTTAGTATATCTTTTATGTTCAAACAATTGAACATTTCTTTTATGTAACTAATGAGTATTTATAACTAATGAATGTTTCTTTTCAGACTTATTTGTGAAGACAATGCCTACCTTTTTAACTCCAAACAGACATGGTTATTCAGTACGCTTTTCACCTTACCAGCCAGAGAAACTTGTCTGTGCCACATCACAGTATTTTGGTTTAGCAGGTTTGCAATAATAAAATTCACTTATTTGTTAAATGTAAATGCATTCCGTAGGTTGTTAATTCAGTGTTCTGAATTAATTATGTTACTGAACAGGTGGAGGCACCTTATTTCTGTTGGAAATAACGCCTGAAGGAAATCTTGCTGAAGTTTCCACTTTTCAATGGACTGATGGGCTTTTTGATGTAGTGTGGAGTGAAACTGATGCAAATGTTGTGGTAACTGCAAGTGGTGATGGTGTCTTACAGTTATGGAATGTCAGTTGTCCTCAGGTATAATTCATCATAATTACTTATACTTTTATTAGTCATAAAATATAATTAGTTATAATTATAATACCATTATTTGCAGAAATGTCCTAAAATATGTATACACTGATTATTTCAATATTTATCTATTTGCACCTCTCTTGAAGACTTCCTCATAAAAAAACAAGTTTATTAATTTGATTAACTTTCATTGGGTATCTTGTACACTCATACTGCTTTTTAGTGCTTTGAAATAATCCAGTGTTATTACATTCTATCTATCAGTTTTGATTTACAAGTTAGCTGCATTATTGAAATGTCACAAATTTTGGTCCATGAATCTTCTAATTTTTGTATCTAGTGATCAAATAACGAAAAAGTTAATGTGTGTGAAACAGTAGAGCATCCAAGCGTGGAGTTCCACCCTGATCAGTGAAAAATATATGAAAAAAAGTTATCGCAGTAAAAAAAAATTCTACACAATTTTAAAGAAATATCAATAATAAAACCTGTGCATATTGTTTTTATAGTTCTGTTGTATATTGTATAAACATTGTGAATGAACACCTCTAACTATTCAGGTCAAGCATGAAACAAATTGACTACACTTTGGTATAAGAAAAACATCATAAGTTGTAAACTCTATAAAGAAAGGTAGGCCTAATGATTTTGCTAGTTTGAATATTCACTGAGAGATTACAGTAGACTCAGAGGAAGTGAATAAAGTACAGCTCAGCGAAGGACCTAGAAAATTGAATTTTGCCTTCTGAACTTTACTTAAATAGGAATAATATTAGAAAATGTGCCAAACCTTTTTCTGTTTTATTCTTTTTATTGTAAAAGTCCAACAACATCCTTAATGATGTGTTGACTTGAAAATGTTAGGAAATTTAAGGTTTTTATTTCATGGCATGAGCATTTCTGTATCACAACTGTCATCCCTTGGTGGGCATTCGGTTTGAAGTTCAGATTAGGAGGAGCATCACAACCCTCAGGCAGCACACCCTTGATGAAATTCAGGATGTACCATTGGTTAAGAGGTTTCTAAAAGTTGTTGGAGTTTTAAAAAACAATTTTGTTTCTTTAAATTGCCCAAATGGTTATGCACGAAAGCAAGTTTGTAATGGCATTAACTAAGTGAATCTGAGACTTTTTTTTATCAGGCTAGCAAAGATTTTGAAAATATCTTTATTGTCTTGTTAGAGGCTACATTGTATAGGCTACAATGATTAGAGAGTATATGAAATTGAAATATTAATTTTGCTCTTACAAATGGCTAGTTTCATTACATACATTTTTGTTTAGTAAAGGTAAAGTTATCTGAGGTAATTTATTGATCTTTTTATTTGTCATATGTAAAGGGTTGAAACCTATCACATGTTTTCTTGGTTCTCCTTTCATCTTTTCAAGACATGAAATTCCTTTTCAGCTTCCGCCACAAACCTTCAGAGAGCACAAGAAAGAAGTTTATTCAGTTGATTGGAGTCAGACCCGACAAGAGCAGTTCGTCCTTTCTGCTTCTTGGGATTGCAGTGTCAAATTGGTTAGTGGTTATATTATGTTTCTTACATAAGAGAATATGTTTTCTTTTTTTTTTTGGGGGGGGGGGCTTTAGGGCTCGTCAACATCGAGGTCATTAGAGCCCAAAGAGAATATGTTAACATGAACTATGTGTGTAACATTGTATTAATTAGAAGTGTGTTAATGATGTACTTGATTGAGCACTGAGGGTTACTATTTTTAATAACTTTATCAAAAAGGGTGTTGCAAATTGCTTAGGCCCGTGAGAAGGACAATAAACTAATTTACTCTCCAGAAGCAAGCAAGGGACCATCTTATCAATTGCAATCAATGATCCTGAGGTACTGTGCTAAAGTCAAAATCAAATGTGCCTAACTAATAGAAAAAAAAAGAAATAGCTTGTTATAATATCTACTGAATATGAGCAATTTGTATTCTGTAGAATATAATACACCATATAATGCATTCTTCATTCTGTAAATTATTCAAAACTTTACTAATAAATTATAATATTATAATATATTACAATAAGGTATTACATCCGCTTTCACTGGAATTAAGTTGTCAACTATTCACAAAACTTAGAAATCCTTTGGTGAATATTTCCAATTAATTAATAATTTGCTCTTCTTATTTTTACTATTGGGCAAGGTCAGTTATTTTGTGATTTTAAAACTTGGTAAAAAAAATTATATTGTCATTTTACTCTTTCTTTTTCAAGAGTCAGATTGTTTTCAATTACATGATGCAATTGCCATTTCCGTAAGAACAGTATTTTCCGCAGTTTTTGATGAATTATTCTTGTAAATGTTCCAAAAGGCATGAAAATCTTTACGTTATTACATTTCTATTTCTATTTGCTCTGATCTGGTTGGTTTTTATTCACTATGTTGAGCTGATACTTTTGGGGATATCAAATAACATAAACCAGCGAAGTTTCTCCATACAAGCTCATAGTAATTTAATGTCAAATAATTCCAAATGTTGTATTGCTTGGATATGAAAATTTATCTTTCCTGGATGAGGAATGGTTCAAACTGTCATTTGGTGCATTTGAGGGGGTACTTTAGCCTAGTTGCTCAGACTGACAAACCTTAAAATAGCTATTGAAATAATATTTTAATATATTAAAATAATTCAAAATTCAAGATTAAGAACAATGCTTTATTAATGATACTACCACCCCTAAATGCTAATGTCCCTAGGCCTGAACCTTGTGGACTTTTTTATAACTATGCCTCTGCTAAAAAACGAGAGAAAAATGGGGGCCAATAGAGTTGGTATTTATGTCCATGACAAGATTGAGTACTGATGGAAGTAAACTGATAATGAATAATAAGAAAGTACATCATCATTCCACCACAACATTCACTCACCATCATTCACCCCCATATCATTCATTAATCACATGCTCTTGGGGAGGTGCAACAGGAAGGGCATCCGGCACCATGAAATTCCCCAGCCAGCCAAATCAAGTATCCCCCCCCCCTTCCCATCTACCATATCCATCTACTAGCACCCTGTCTAGCACGGGATTAATAAGGGCGAAGGAGGAGAAGAAGAAAGTATAACAGCAAACAGGAAACTATTTTTGTATTTTAATCAAGTAAAGTACAAAAGGAATAAATTTTAGTTACTATTAACTAGATAAACTATTTAGCATTAAATGTGATGGAAGACCTGTACCTACAGAATCTGAACTTAAAGGAAGATACTTTTTCAGATTTTTGGTTTCACATTCAAGTATATAAGCATAATTATTAACACAGATTATAGCTTTGAAGCAGAAATAAGAGAGGATAGCTATGGACAGTAAAGCATGCTGTGCTCATAAACAACTGTTCTCCAATAAAGCACCCTCTAGAAAGATGAAAATAAAATTGTATAATACAATTGTTAAACCAGTGGTAATATATGTCTGTGAGACTTTGACAATGAAAAAACAATTGAAGCATAAATTACTTGTTTGTGAGAGAAAGATACTGAGAAAAATCTTTAGCCAGGCAAAAATTGGAGAACATACATGACACATAACACAAATGGAGAATTAAATGAATTAATTAACCAACATAACATTGTCAGAGAAATCAAGGTAAGAAGATTAGCATGGCTTGGTTATCTGAAACTTCTATATATTCTTTAAAAATTTTGAATCATTGGTATGCACTAAGATTTAAAGAAGATGAAGGTAGTCAATTGGAAGAGACTGTTGCAGAATAGGAAGGAACGGTTGAAATTGAGTTGGCCAAGATCTGTAGGGTTGTGGAACCTTATCAGAAGTAGTATTAACTAGAATTAATTTTATAAAACTACTAACTGAGTACCTGCAGCTTTGCTCATAAAAATTTTGTTATATGTCTGTAACTTTGTTGTTCATCAATGTTAGAAGTTTAGATACATACCTAAAACATTCCAACCTCAATTTAACTCTGTTATGGCTATATTTTCATAAAACTTTTTCTTAGCGGATGTCTACTCCCTAAAAGGAACCTATCTGCCCAATTTCAAGATTGTAGGATTTGTAGTTTCTAATATTTTGTAATTAGTCAGTCTGTGAGTGGTATTTCACTTATATTATTTTTAAGCAATGCATTTTTTGCTATTCACAGGTGTGATATCTATATAATAAGCATATAAAAACACTCTTGTATTTGAATGCAACATTGTGTCAAAATTTCAAGTCAATCGACCGCTACTCTTAGAGGTTTGTAAACACAAACATACACAGGCTGAATTTTTATGTATAAGATTATTTTATGGAAAATTGAGACTGTTAACTTGTATTGCAATCTAAAATATTTTTTATTGTAGAAGCAATTGTGCATTAGCAAGCTCTTCTTATGTTGAATGATTTTTTTAAAATTGGGGCTTTAGGGCTCGCCAACATCTGGGTCATTAGAGCCCTATATTGAATCTCTTCAAATCTTTTATACAGCAGTTATCTTTTATACCTCTGAGTAGGGAATTAAATAGAACTATTCCTGAATGATACAGCCCTTTTTGGTAAAGAATTGTTGATGTGCAAGGATGATGAATACGTCTTATTGCCAGTATTGTTTGAGACGCAAGAGAGTTTCTAATAAAGTAAGGGGGGCATTTTATTATTCAATCTTGACCAACATAACTGTTTTATAAACATAAGTCCTAGGAAGAGTTGGAATATTTAATTCCCTAATTGAAGATTACCAAGAACTTCCCTGCAAGATTTACATATTTTCCTAACAAATCTCTTTTATACATCCCTGGAAGTTTTGATGCTTTGAGTGGAATAACTCCAGTAAGCGCTGTCCAACTTATCTAAACCCGCGGCCATTTTATATACACTTCAGTCAATCAGGCTGACACGGGATGGGATATGACAAAACGTGAATAAAACAAATGGGTCATATTTATTTATTCATAACAAGTTATTTTGATTCTCATCAACAAATTTACATTATTTCAAGTTGAAAGGTTAAATAGTATATTTCTGTATTTTTCAAAAATATATTTAATATTTAGTACAATAATTTAATGTTTTTATACTGCAGTACAACGGTAATTTAGAATGTACTGTAACTCATTGGCCATAAAAAAGTTTTGCAGGCTGCATACTGCCCTCGGGTGCCAGTTGAAGAGTGATGCGTAAGATAATGTTGTATTGTAAATAGGAGTAAAATACGTACATTTGCAATATACATAAAGAGGGAAACATGTGGACTTACAACATTAACATGGATTCTGAATGAATAACACTATTTGCTGAGATTGGAATTTAATTTATTTATGTGACAATTTCCTTGGTTGTTTTTTTAATTTCATAAAATAAAAAATAATGGTCATGAAGAAAGGGATTATTATTTCAGTATAATAGTGTTTTGTTGTGGGGTAGCGAGTAGGGACACTCTGAAGAGGCAGCTCTACTTCAGGGAGTGGCGACCCTGCCCACGCAATCCCAGAACACACTGACCCGGTGTGTAGCATCTTGTAAAGGTTCCCAGATCAGGGTTACGAGTGAAGACCTCAATGGCATCCGCGGCAGAGAAGGTGGGCTTCAGTACGGCACAGGTGGTGGAAGGGGCAAATCTGTAGTGTCTGTACTCCAGTGGAGTGGCTGCAAAAGGCGTCTGATCCCAGTGGGGTAATTCACACTACCGACAATACGGTAGCCCAACTCATAACTTCATCTATCATCAACCATATCTCACTATCACCTCGCTGGATCACATCTAGAGTTGTAACTCGGGATCTAGTCCCACCGCAGGTGACCCCTTGACAGTCAACCATGGAAAGTCTTTTAAGGAATGCTCCACTGGCTGAACCAAGAGTTCAGAGAAGGCAGCATTCGGATACGGTGGACTGCCACTTAGGAGATACAATTCGGTACTCCAACACTCACAGGCATAAAACCTTCAAATCAAAAAGAATCAAACCAAAGCAAGTAACTTACTTTGCCAAACATAATGTAAACTCACTCATGCTGACTGATAAGCTAAAAGTGATAACCGACATAATGGATCAACACAAAATTCTCGTCATGGGACTGAAGGAAATAAGAAACACTGACCAGGACCCCATGGAATCTCAAGGATACAGACTCTACAAAGGCATTCCGGGGAAGAGAGTGATAAAAAATGTCCCTCAGTTTGGAACAGGCTTTCTGGTCAGTCTTAAAATAATAAACTCTGTACAAGATTTCAAGTCACAATCCTCCAGAATCACTCTAAAGGCATCAAATAAAATCTGCACTATAACAAATGCTCATGCTCCCACTAATAATAAAAACAGCTCTTCAAAAGACTGTAAAGAAACAGAAAAATTTTAGGACCTACTAGATCAGACCATTAACAGCATTCCCAAACACCACGCAAAGCTATTAATTGGAGACTTTAATGCCCAACTAGGCAGAGAAAGAAGATACTGTGACATCATCAGAAAATGGCCTGCCCAAAAAACAAACAAAAATAGAGACTCATTGACCTCTGCAGAAACCATGCCTTATCTCAAAATCCACATATTTCAAAACAAAACCTCAAAAACTGAAAACATGGAAACACTCTGACTATACTAAAGGAGAAAGGCAACTGGATCATGTCTTCATGGACAAACACCACCACTAAGATCTACAATGTCAAAGTCCTCTGAGGAGTAGACACTGGTTCGGATCATTACGTAGTAAAAATTAAAATTAAATTAACTCCTCAAAAGAAACAACAAAATCAAACCCCTAAACCTAAAATAAAAATGGACCCTACCCAGCTAATCAATAATGAAAATTACCGAAAAGCCACCAAATAAATAAAAATTACAGATAAACTTGAAGACCTAGTCAACAACCTTAAACAAATTGCAGAAGAATTGGCCTCAATGTAAAAAGCATCAGTGGTGGAACAATGAAAGTGATGAAACAGTGGAGAAAATACACCAAGTATGGCTATTACATAGTCTTAGTCCCAAAAATCAGAAATATCTTCCAAAATCTAATTAAACAAAGAAAAGAAACCATCCGAACCTTGAGGAGAATAAAAAGACAACACCATAAGGATACATTAAAATTAATAGAAGAAGAATTTCACAGAACACAATCTAGAGATTATTACAAAATCTTTAAAAAGCAACTCCAAAAATATGAAGCCCCAACCCTACTAATGAATGATGAAAATGGTAATCTGGCCCATAATAATGAAGACAATGCAAAAATCCTGGTTAAATACTTTAATGAATTCCTGAATTGCAAGGAACCAACAGAACTCCTTAACTTGGACATCAACACCCCCAATAAAAACACCACCGGAAAACATCAATCCCCCCACAATAAAAGAAGTTTATCAAGCACTGGATGAGATGGAAAATTACAAAGGTTAGGAGAGGATCAGACCTTTGTAGAGACCTGGAAATATGCAGGAAGATCAGCCAAAATCACCCTTCATCAACAGCTTGTCAACATCTGGATTAAAGAAAAACTACCAGAACAATGGACAACAGCCACCATCCACCTACTCCATAAAAAGGCAGACAAAACAGACCCTAACAACTACAGGGAAATCTCACTCCTAGATACAACATATAAAATTTTTTCATGAATCATCATCCTTAACAGAATCAGGTTGCTACTGGAGAAAGAACTAGGAGAATACCAGGGAGGTTTCAGACCCTGGTGGAGCTGTCCTGATCAGATCACGAGTCTCAAGCTGATAATGGACTACAACAGGAAGAGGAACAGAGATATGGTGATAACATTTATTGACTTAAAAAAAGCCTATGACTGTATCAACAGGGAGTCTCTGCTAAACATTTTATGACAGCTTGGACTGCACCCCAAATTAATAAACATGATAAAACTGACCCTCACAAACACCAAGTCAAAAGTGAAGTTCAGGGTTGAATTGTCGGAACCATTTGATATCAAAACAGGACTACACCAGGGTGATGGACTCTCACCACTACTGTTCAACTGTGCTCTGAAAATAGTAATGAGGGAATAGTTTAAGAAATGCCCCCCCAAAATTAAAATAGGCAGAGAAATAAAAACAAATTGCCTTGGTTTTGCCGATGATTTGGCATTACTAGCAAATGACATAGATGAAGCAAAAACACAGATATCAGAACTTCGAAACATTGCAAATAAAATTGACCTCAAAATATCATTTGAAAAAACAAAAATTATAACCCAAAAACCAACATTATTAAAAGAAATAAACATAGATGGTAATAGAGTCAAAATTGTAACCCAATTCAAATACCCCGGAAAGACAAATAACCTAAATGAAAAACTCTCAGTCCAAATAAGAACAAACAAACTAGCTAAAGCACAAAAATGAACATGGGACATCTACAGAAAAAAATACCTATCCATAAATGCAAAAATTAAACATTACAATACAGTTATAAAACCGGAGGCCATTTATGCAGCAGAAACACTCTTCCACCTGAACGCACAATCAAAAACTGATAAATTACAGAAGATCGAAAGAAGAATTGGAAGAACCTGCATCAACAACAAATATCAGAAAGACGGACAGTGGCGGATATTGCCCAACAAAATTGTGTACAAAGAATTGGAACCCATTACTGATACCATGCGTAAGAGGAGACTGGGATTCTTTGGGCACATAATGAGAATGCTGTATTCGAGACAACTTCTGAAACAACTGGTACAGTACAATCTCAAGTCAAAAAATACCACAACAGGATGCAGGTTGATTAGAGAAGTCAGAGAGGATTTGAAGGAAATTGACCGTACACCAGAATAAATATTTTACCTTACACCATAGATAAGAATAAATTAAAAAACAAAATCAAGAATATTCGCTTCACACTTACAAGAAACAAAGTCACAAACCGCATATTTTCAGCACAAGAAAGAGCTCGAAGATCAGAGCATATGAAAAAGTATTGGGAGGACTGCAAGGCCCAAACAGCCTTCAAAGAAGACTAGATAATGGACAGACTAAAGTGATCCTATGTGGTCAAAAAAGGGAAGAAGAAGAAGAAGTGTTTTGTTGCAACCAATCATGTTTATTCGTTATTATACTTTCAGTGTACTAAATGTTATGTGAAAAAAATCTTTTTGGTAACTCAAAATAGATAACTTTTTGTAAATAATATTTTTATTAAAAGTAAAAGTACTTTAAAGAATTCTTTCCTTCATGTACATGTTAGTTATTTTAAGTTCTTTATATTTTAATTTTTATTGTTATCCTGTTTCATTAATAATTGATTTCTAATAATAATAAATAATTGTGTGTTATATTTTTTATTAATATATGATTTCTACAGGAAACTGTTCAAACTATCTCTTCATTGATAGACTGTTGTGCACTAATTTATGGTCCAAATATAATTATTATTTATATATGCGTATTGTTCTTGGTTTTCTTGATAAAAGCATTTCTGTGTGTGTTTGTATGCAGTATTCAACTGCTTCTTAACTATATATAATTTAAGCTGTGTTAAAGTTACTTGTGTAACAAAGTTATAATTTTTTTATTTTTCCAGTGGGACCCGAATCGTCCCAACTCCTTGGCTACTTTTCTGGGTCACTCTCAATTGGTGTACAGTGCAATGTGGTCTCCTCATGTTCCTTCATGCTTCTCATCTGTCTCAGGTATTAAAACTTTAACTCCCCAGAAAAAAGAAACAAAAACAACTGTGTTATGATATTCCTCATTATTTATTTCATGTCTTACTTAATGTTGTTAAGGCCATCATAAATTATGTATGGACAACTGCAATGATTTTATCTAATTGCTAATGTCATATCTGATGATTAGTCATGAAGCGTTTCATGTGTACATTGGTTTTGTTGGAAGTGTTGGAGGCATGGGAAGAAAGGTGATTATTGAAGAAATTGTTCTGGCTAGTGAGATTTATAGAAAAAGAAATTAGAGCTCAGGGAACTGACCTTTTGCCACCGTGATATAGAATTTGTGATACTGGAAGTTCCTGGACTATATTTATTGATACAAACTTGTTTGTGTGGGACAAACTGCGTCTAAGTAAATAAAATTATTGCAAGTATTTACTGTAGTTTTATCTACTAAGGTGTGGTTTGTCCCAGACAAAGAAGTTCATACTGACTCCAGCCACGGAAGCCTATGTTTATATATATTTATTGACTTCTGTTTTTTGGGATAAAAGTTAAAATATTTGTACAAATGAACCCAAGGTATTTTTATAAAATTGGTTTATTTAAGAGTAATATTTAAGGTATAAAATATTATCTCAGTATAACATATTGATACTTTCTTTTCTTTGTAATATCAATGAACAAGTTACTATGAAACAAATAATAATTATGAAAAACAAGGAGAATTAAATTAGCATACACATTGGTATTACATTCCTCCATGTATTAAGTACCTTCAGCAATTTTTTTTAGGTATTCTTCTTCATTAGTATTTCTGATTGACTATAAATTTGTCAAGTAGTTGGATGAGTATTACAAATTTCAACTTCTTTATAAGAAAATATTGGATGTCCAAATGGTGTTCTTTGTATTTACTTATCAACTGATGGTCAAGATATTGAATATTACTATCTTGCACCTTCTCCATCTTTTGCATCATTTTTATTATTGTTTGCAGTGTTGTGGGTGAAATATTTAGTGAGTAGGCAACACTTTTATATGTATCCGATGAACCTCTACTAACATTCCCTTAAATGATTCTTAACTTCTTTTAGAGAAACTGCTTTTCTTTTACAACAATCCATATCAGACAGATTCAATGTTAACACTTGAATATTTTGAATGGAACTGAAGATGCAACTGAATTTTTTTATGCTGACATATTATTGTACATTTCAAATTAAATCATCTATTAAAGTTATTGGTTCTAGTATCTACTTAATTTTAATAAGTTAATAAGGGCTTTGTTTAGAGATTTTCATTCTCAATGCAATGAGATGTTACTAATGCACTCAAAAAGATTGTGTTAAAAGGTACCATTGTATATAGGGTATATTGTACATAGATATAAGGGGTAGGTAGTGATTGAACTATATTGTTCAAATGGGAAAACATATTAAATGCGAACATTTTAAATGTGAAGTTTATATGTTGTTCTTATTGGAATGTTCTAGTGACTGATGAAGTATGACATTAAACAGAAAAAAGTATTACAAGGGAAATAACCTGATTTTACTGTTATAGTAAAAGCCATCCACAGAACATGCTTTTTATTGTTCCTCTTATTAGCTTCATGGTACCTTATGATTGTCTCTCATGGTAACTTCAATCGAATTTCAATTTTTGATACATCAGTGCTGTTTGTTATGGCAGTAACAGCGTACCTTTGTCTTGGTAGTATTGGAGCTCAACCTCTTTTCTTAAAATATTGACTTCTTCTGTCAAAGTACACTGCTTATGCTGGTTAGCAATAGGCAAATCATTTGTGAAATCAACTTTTGTGCAAGAACTTTTAGATACATGGGCTGTATACCGGTTGCATAGTTAGAGCCTTAATGAGTTTAGTTTGTTACACACAACCTTTGGGTAAGCTGTTGTAAACTGAAGTCCTTTTATTTTATTTTTTACAATATGGAATATTCTGTTCATTAGGAGGTTGTTTATAAGGTTTCAGATTTTTTGACAGTGTGGCCTTCAGTAATTTATAAATCAACCAGTTGTAATTGATGATGGATGTAGTAGAAATATATCTTAAATATGCCTTACAAATAAGTAATATTGAGTAAAGTTTTACAGAAACATTTTTGAACAACAATACATCAGTAAAAAGATGGGAAAACTAAAATTAGGTATAAAAAACAGATTGTAATTTTGTGTTGATATTTGGTTTGACTATAAACCACTGTATTTCACCAAACTTGAAAAATATGGACTATCATAGAACAACCGTTGCAAAGCTAACAAAAATGAAGAAATAGTGTGATTTGTTGTTCATAAATGGTGTTTACGCTAAAACATATTACGTAACCCACACCTGTTTCATATAAAACATGTTGATTGGAAGATGGTGTTTTTCCTGTGTGGGTGAACGTGTTTCTCGCAAACCCCTAATTTAGTTTATTTCCATTGACTTTTCATTCTCTTCTTGAACTGATTAATTTATGAAGATATTTTTGTATACATGTTGAAGCATTGCACAAATATTTTTAAAATATGAGTGGATAATTAAATTTTCAAAATAATTTTTTGTAGCCCAAGTTATAATTAGTAATATCAAATGTTAAACAAATAAAATGAAAAAAACAACAACTCATTTTTTATTTTTTATTTTTAATAGTCCAAAATGTTTACTAAATCATGTTTTAGTTGTATTCATTTCTAATGTTATTTTTTGTTGAAGTGAATATTAAAAAAGTAATATTCTGTGACTTTCATGTGTGTTATGTCAAACTGTGGTTGACTAGAAAGTTTAAACCTATTTATAATAGCTGTGAATGGATTTAATTTTCTTATTCTGTCAGTGGAGATATACAAAAGTCTATGTAAAAAATGAAACGGATAAAAACTTATTAAGGTACAAAAGTCTGGAAATGTCTCCCGAAGGAGACAAAATGACACCAAGGCAGAGTAAGAATACAAGATAAGAAGGCATTTAAAGTGAGTTATTACGGGCATTGGGAAAGTGAAATAGGTGTTCAAAGTTCAATAACAAATTAAAACAGACTGTTTAAAATTTTAAGATGCAAGTGTCAGGTCAATATGATTTTAAATATGTATTGAAAACAATAGGGATTATTTTGTGAATACAAAAATCTCTTTGATAAAGCCCTTTAGAGTCTCTAAACTTGTGTTTTGCATAGTGCTTATCTCCATTTATTCTGACTATTAATTATAATTTTAATTTCCAATTTATTATCTTGATGTTTCAGGGGATGGAACACTAAGAATATGGAATTCTCATGTTCCTCAAAGGGCTACTATGACATTAAGGGCTCACGATGCAGAAGTTTTATGTTGCGATTGGTGTAAATATGATCAAAATATTCTGGCAACTGGTGGGTCTGATGGGTTGATTCGTGGATGGGATTTACGGAGCTTCTCAAGTCCCATATTTGAACAAAAGGTATCCTTAAAAGTTTTTTGTTTATTTCTTCCAATATTAAGTAATATTACTTCATTGCATTTATGAGTGATATTTTGTTTTTAGGGTTGTGAATATGCTGTAAGAAGAGTAAAATTTTCTCCTCATCATTTCTCAGCATTAGCATCTGTTTCCTATGATTTCACCACCAGGTAACATCTCATTTCACTGCATTTATTTGCATATTACTCTTACCTCTCTAATTCATTATTTCACAATATACAGACCAAAGTCCTTTTAATTTATCTTTGATACATTGAATGATATTCTTGAGGAATTCCACTCAGTAGAGTCTTCATGGTGTAATAAATTGAATTATGTTGTTACACAAGTTTTCACTATTTTCATCTTTCTATCGGGGGAATGATATCTTGAGACCTCATCCCTATTGTCAGCCAAGTACCGTATTTACCCGAGTATAGTTCCCTCCTTTTTGTTTGAAAAAATTGCCAAAAAAATCCATGGGGGAATATATTTGGAGTTTAGGACAGGAAAGCTGCTAGTTGAAAGTTTAGTGGGTGAAAACGAGTTAAGCGAACACAAGCCGTGTATGTAACATAACACAAAGAACATCGATCGTTATTTGTGGGATTTGACCATGACGTCTTGGAATGACCGATTGCTGTTCCCATGCCGATCATAATACAAACAATATCACACTAATTGTGTTATCAAAATTTGTAATTGTAATAGTGTTTTCAAAATTTTTTTTTTATTGACATTTTTTTAAGGAAATAGTCCCCTTAATTTGGTCGATTTCAATTGACTAACTTTACCTTAACATTGTTCCACAAGTTCAGAAGTAATTAATTCAATGAATTTTGTCAGGTAACCTTACCATGTTACTTCATTTATAATGGAAAATGACTAATTATGTTTTACATGAAAATTATTTAAGTCTCTTTCAACAAAATAACAGGAATGGTGTAATTTGTCATTCATTGGTCATTCCATGTGAAGTTTTCCCTTTATCTGAAACTTTGAGAACATCAAGATTATTCAGTAAATCCCTTGCTTATGAGAATGTAAGGAAGAGTGTTAAAAACAATAGCAGCATTTTTGCTATTTCTTTTTATACTTCCACAATCTTTTGGGAAGCTTTGTTTTCTAAAAATTAAGCAACATTGTAAAAATGTCTTTGAAGTGAAATAGTATTCAATAGTTTCTGTTAACTAAAATTTAACTTTCTATCCAGTTTTCTATGCATGTTTTCACAGCTTTCAATACATGCTTGATTTTTTTTAGATATTAGCAGGTAATAAATCGGCAAACCCTACCAACTTTTGAAATTTCTGTTGTAGTTCATTATGTTAATATTTCTAATTTAGATGTTAAAGTTGAATAACTGCTCCATTTCTTTTGCAGGATATGGGATTTCAAAGTTTCGTCAGAAGCCATAGAAACAGTGAAACATCATTCAGAATTTGTGTATGGCTTGGACTTCAACAATCATGTGCCAGGGCAGATAGCTGATTGTGGTTGGGATTCTCTCCTGCATGTCTTCACTCCACGCTCCTTGTCAGCATTAAGGCCGCATTTATCTCTTACGCCCAAGTGACACCGTTTACTTTTATCTGGGGGAATGAATTTGACAATGATGGATTCTTTGTCGTGAGTCCACCATTTTATGTAAAGCCAAATACAATTGATTTAGGTTTAACCTATGTTGGTTAGTTGGTTTTTATACATTAATCTCATGATAGACTTTGTAAAACCAACTCTAAAAAAATTTGTGATCTCTGTTTTTTTAGTTTGCTGATTTATTACTTTGACTTGTATGTATCATAGCCAGTGAATGAAGAGAGATAATTGGGAGATGTATGTATATACCAGGAAATGCTTATATGACAGAAGTGATAAAGTGTTATATGTTGTATGTAATTAGGGAAATAGAAGGAAAATGAATCTAACAGTACTTAAGAGACCATTAAAAAAGTTATCAAGTTTCTTTTCCTTTATATTGTCCATAATATATTTAATGAATTGTACATAAAACTTCAGAAAAAAAGGGAGAGGATAGATTCCTGGGTGGGTGTTTTTTGAGACATTTCAATGACAAAAGAGTAAGAATACACCATGAAACTTGAGAATAATTTGCTGTGTTTTTTTTTTTTTACAAAGTGTTTAGNTTTGTCCCTCGGGACTTTTGGGAAATTCAAGATACAAGTTGTCTTAGTCACTCAGATAAATCGCTGAACAGTTTCACATGAAAACCTTTTGAAATATAAATGATTGAAGAGAAATTGTTAACTTCCAAGTTCATTATCTAGAGAAAGAAAACACATTTCAGAAGAAGAATTTTTGTATTTAAAAACAATAAGATAATCAGGATATGTTTCCCAAGTTGTGTGCTTTTATCAGTTGCTAAATAATATTGTTTTGTATATAGCCTGTTTGTTCAGTTTCATTGTACTTAATCCTCCTACATCATGATTGTATTGTGATGGAATGTTTGCTGGTTATGATACCTATTATATTATTACTCTTTAGTGTTGAATGAGTGTTCTCTACCTTTCTTAAAAAATCTCTTTTAAGTCTATATCTGCACAAGAATTAGACATGACTGAAGAACTTGTTGCAGATCCTTCAAACTGTGATGTATGTTCTAGTACGTTCATGAAGTGAAACTTTTTTCTGAAAGGAAAACATTTTTTTTTATGGGTGCGTGTATTTGCCTCTTACCCTTTACAGTTGTTTACACCACCATACCCCTTAAAGTTGTTTGATTGGATGTGTAGATTATTATTATATCAAGCAAAATTTCATCTGTATGATGTGCCAAATAGTATTATTCTTTATCTGTTCTTCCTTCAAATTGTTTTCATGGTTGTGAAAAATGTGATGTGATCTTAACTACTAGTATGTATTATTTGTGAAACAAGTAATCTATTTTTTATTGTTTCATTGATAATTTTAATAATGCACTTCTTACTGTTTACTTAGCTTTTCACACATTCCATGTATTATTGTTCAAGAGATTTTGTGTGTTCTCTCTTTAAGAGATGTTGTTATAATTAATTGTGTATGGTGCATAATTTAGTAGATTTTCATAATGTTTATTCTAATGTTTCTGTTACTTTTGTCATACTTTCATTCCAAATACCAGATGCAGTACAGAACATCTATTTTCTTTTCTTTTAAA
This sequence comes from Laupala kohalensis, assembly GCA_002313205.1. Taxonomy (NCBI): domain Eukaryota; kingdom Metazoa; phylum Arthropoda; class Insecta; order Orthoptera; family Trigonidiidae; genus Laupala; species Laupala kohalensis. Next base: position 263,717 of record NNCF01126122.1, read on the forward strand.
ATTCTGAGACATTTAGGATGATAACTTGTTGATCTTCAATATTGTTAGCAGTATAGAGATTGTGCTGGGATGAACAGAGGGAGATTCTTCATGTTCCTGTGAAAATTTAAAAGGTTGCGATATGTGCAACATTTATTGTTATTATCATAATTAAAAGATATGAAAATTGGAAGATCGATTATTTGTAAATTGAATATGATGCACATTTGCCAAGCGACTCAAGATAAATGCACAATAACTAGCAAAATCGGATCAAAAAGATGTTGAGACTGAAAACATTTTGTAAGGGCTTATTTTATTAGCAGTTTTGCAGATTCTTTTTTATTTTCTATTATTATTAATTTTACCTTTCATGTGTTATCAACTGAGCCTGCGATGCACAATTTTTGCTGTTCAAAGGTTGTGTCATTCATTTACAAGTATTTAGTGATTGATTTAACAATGATTTCAAGTCTAGAATTATTTAGAAGCCACAAGAACAGTACTCTTTGTATTTCTGGGAAATAATACTGTTGAATTAAAAGGAAATTGTATATCATCATTTTTTATCATGTTTTGATAGATCATTTGTAGAATTATTGTAAAAATTCGTAGACCACACACTCCACTTATTTTAAGGAAGTTAAGTGGAGTGTGTGGCCGACAAATTATTACATTAATTTATTATAGTGACTCCACTGTGAATTCCCAAAGTAATTTATGTTGTATCATTCATTGAGTTTTTTAAACTTTTTTGTCTTTTTAATATTGATCTAAAGTTATGTAATTAGGAAGTGGGTATGATACGATTTCAGGTTAGAGGAGTTTTATGATCATTTGTTTCAATACAATTAATGTTTGGAAGGTGCATATTAAGATTTATTTTGATGAATAACTTTTTATTTTAATTCAACTCAATTGAAGGTCACAATTTTATATATTGAATTTGGTTTGTAAAATGGTTCAGAACACACTAGATTTTATGTTTAAAGTTATATTTTTTGATACTGCATCCTATGCCACTTGATGCTCTCTCACAAAGCAGATAAAACCTGCATTTATCTTTGTACAATAATTGATGGCAAAAAATGAGAGTATTTTAAAATTGCTCAAATGATGTTGAGGTTACTTAAATTTCCATGAAGTTCATTGATCGTGGAATAATAGTAACCTTTATATGTTAATCTCAACTTGGTGAGAAGTTATTTCAACAAGAAGTTTCATAATGTATGCAGTGCAGATTTGAATGGGTCAGTTTTGGTTCAATTTAATGCTGACAAGTATTTTTGTTGTTACAAGCTTTCTAGTAAAGCTACCTCACTTGAATATGTTCAGTATCTTCCTAAAACTATTACCTGTTTGTGTGAACAACAGAATACTAGAAAGTATCTGCAATACCTGTATTAAAATGGTGTTGTATACTTGTTGTTTTGATCATGAAATAATTGTGAAGTTGTTATTTATTCTTGCATTGATTTTATAAGAGACTGATGTGTGTGTCAAATCATGTAATCTGGTGATATAAAATAAAATCCTAACTGAGTGTACAGATTGCTTTTATTGTGAGTTTTACTGTATGAGATTTGATTAATTATCAATTTCATAATTAATCAATTTCCAATGAAAGATGTGATTCTTCAGTGTGCCTGGTAACTGATGTTATTGAAATAATTTTTGAAATGAGTGGAATTTGCAGTAAAATGAATTATCTTACTTGTTATAACCTCTTATGATTATGGCATACATTGCACAGTAAAAGGCTCTATGTATAGTGATTTTTCTTTGGTTTAGTGTTTACAAGTATTTTTACATTTCAGAGCAAGTTTCTGGGCAATTACTCTCCACTCCACCAAAAGCCATTACCCTGATCTGGTTTCTCTATCCTAAATACTTTCATTGTAAATAGTATATGGCTTCTAGTAAATTTCTTGAAAAAAGAAAACCAGATAATCTGTCAAAAATATTTATTTATTCCTGAGTTTCATTAAATTAGATTAAACTAAACAATTCAAGAATTCTTCTCAAATTAAGCTGTGAAAATTTGAGTACAAATTCTAAAAAAGTGGTAATAACCAGTTAAGTATGTGCTTTCAAAAACAATTAATTTTTTTAAAGTTTACTATATAAAAACAGTTTTTCATCTTGGCTAGTTTAGTGCATTATTTCCAAGTTGAATGCCATGGTTATTACAGAGAAATATTTTGGAAACTTGAAACGACTGGAACTCAAAAGAAACAAAATGTCCACTTGAAGCCATCTACAAAGTGTTAGAATTATACAAAATGAAACATTAGGAATTGATTTTACCTTTTGTATATTAAAAGTTGTACGTAGGTTGTTAAGTAAAAAAATTAGGTGAAAAGCAGGCGCTTACGAGAAATGATATAGAAAGTTTAACAATTTTGGACTTGGTTGTAAAGTGTAGTATTATTCACAATAATGAACTCTCACAGTTTTTTTGGAACCACTCGCACCAAAATGCTACCTTTAATTTGCATGTTACCTGTTTTTGCAGCTTTGTCACTTAGTGGTCAGATTTTTTGCAAAAAAATTATTTGAGAAATATAATACGAAAAAAGTGAATATAAAGACTACAAAATATTTCCTACAAAAAGGGCAAACTTGGAGTTGAAAGAGTAACTGCATAAAGCAGACAAATGGGATGAGAAATGAGTTAAATTATTGTCTTGATGTCTCTTGCCTTTAAGAAAAATTCCAATACACCATAGAAAGACATTTCAAAAAATACAAGAAAATAAATTATTTGTATTAAGAATAATTCAACTTTAAACAATAACTTACAAGTTGAAATCTTTTATTGGTGTCCTCTTAAAATGTGTAATAATAATATTGTATACTTTTCCATCTTGAATTTCTATTGAAAAGTAAAAAATTTGGTGCTTCAGGGGATCCTCTTTCTCCTCATGTGCATTTTGTAAAAACATTTCCTATATTTCAATGTTACTATTTCACCCACACTTTATAAATATATATAAATAAATTTATTGTCAAAAAAACAGTACGAACTGCGTATGACGACGTGGAGGACAATAAACTAACTTAGCTACGAGTTATAATATTAATAGAATGTCAATATGTTTGTAAATATCACTGCTTTATTTCAATTCTATAATAGTTGTAGATGGAACATTAAAAATTTTTAGATTTTCAGAGAATTACCATTGGAATTAAATTGTGTAATTCTAAAACTATATAGTTCTACAACAAGCGCTCAAAGTAAAAATTTGGCAATAAACACAAAATATTTCAAACACATAATTATTTAAAGTTTATTTATGGAAACTGCAATTTGATCAAATACTTTATGTGTGTCTTAAATTACAGTCAGAAGAGGTTAATTAAAAATTATTTTTGTATTGGAAGGACCAGTACATTTTCTGGTTTGGGCCTATCCCAAAATAATATCTTGTATCTACCTCTGTATATGTTCTTTGGCTAAAATAATAATTGTTTCAGCTTATTTATTATTTATATTATTATTATCAGCAATGATTCTATAAATTTCCAAAAAATATGTTATATTGTATAGTATTTTTTCTTGTAATTTCCTTATACTTGAAAGGACTTTCTTATTCACAGAATCTGATTTAAGAAAGTTCGTAGGAATTTTGTTCTAGGCCGAATAAAATACTTGCATGTTTAAATCTGGATGATAAAAGTGTACATCTGATACGAAGAGCTGTGGATTTTATTTCAGATAAAAAGAAAAAGGTATAAGAAGTGTGTTATGCAACAAGGACCCAAAAATCAATTCACTTAAATAAATTTTGAGAAAACTGAGCTTTTAATAAAGCATTAACTTAAAAATCACCTATTGAATCTTTTATTACAAAAATTTACTGGTTATTGGAATTCTTATTAACAATTACCATTTGTTAGTATTTTTTATCCTACTTTTACAAATTTATCTTTTATATATTAAAATGTGGTTGCTTCCTTGTTTTATTCAAAATCTGAAGTGTTAATTCAACTACATGACACCAAGTGGTAGTAAGTAAAGAGTCAGTGGTGTGGAGACACTGTGTTTGCAACTGACTCATCAGTGCAGAGAAAAGAAACTACTTATTAAAGATTCTGTTGATAAAGATGTTTAAATAAATAAATTTATTGTCAAAAACATGTGGAGGCTAACTTTTTTGAAAATGTGACTTTTGGAATGTTCACTATGTCTCACGAACTAATTGGAATATCTTAGTTGTTAGTGCAATAGTGCTTTTTTTCTACATTAAGTTACTCTACTACGAAGGGAACAAAATCTCACGCGCTGAAAAAATGAAAAGCAGATATGATGCCACTTGATGAGAAGAGAAAATTAGAGTAAATTACCATGCTCAATCACCAAGCACAAATCAGTTTTCACTATCAGTCAATATCAAATTATGATTTATCTTCTACGGGACGTACATACTCAACGGGTTGAACGTTGACCCAACTGCCCAACTAGTGAATGCAATGAAACAGACATTTGATACCTGCTCTTCGACATTCAAATTTTCGCGTGTAACCAGAAGTGCGACAAAATATCAACGTCAGCATTTCCTCTGGAGTTACGGGTTGCAAAATTGGTATTGTTTCGAGCGTTCCATCCTTACCGTATTTCCAAACCCATTCTTCGGAACGTCTCCTTTTGATGGTGGCTGCGGCCTATGTTAGACATGATTTCTTTTGTGGACGCCAAGAATATTTATGGTCGGTAATGTTTGTGTCATTACTCGTCGTTCTGTAAATTGCGAGAAACATTTTCTCCTGTGTGTAACGTAGCCTCTGCTCCAGAACAGGAATCATGAAAAAGTGCAGACAGCTATGTCCTTAATGGGGGTAGTGATAAACACTTTTTAATAACTTGGGGATTAGGTTTTTCCATTCACTGAAAATCGCGAAAATTGTTTGGTTTTTTAATTGGGGTTTTAGAGCTCGCCAACGTCTAGGTCATCAGAGTCCTTGCGAAAATTGTGTCGCAATCACAAAAAGAGAGAAATCGAGAAAGAATACTGTCTCAATTCCACCTTCCCTCTGCTGGGCTTAGAAATTTTTTTCAGGTAGTGTTAACGCCATAAGAGGACAACCTGTGTATGAAGAAATATTGATGACGCGTGAGGAACCGTCAATATATCGGTTGATGTATTGGCTGAAGGAAGAACAAGGCAGATGTTGGAAGGAGATCGTTGTGTAATACAAATGGAGAAAGAAGCATTTAAGCAAAGTTTGTTTACTGTTGCTTCAGTTCAATTGATATTTCTCACAAAATTGTTGAAGTGGTTTTGTATTACCATGTTTACATGCGCTGAAAGATGTAATTCGAAAAATCAAAATTTTGAATGATCGTAAGGCGACAGAAAACATTGGTCTTATGTGCCATGCGACTATTAGATCTTCCGAGAGTGTTTTAGTCAGAAAAATTTGTCTGAATAAATTACGAAAGACGATTCACATCTTTTCAATAGCTCAAGGCTAGTGCTCTCGCGTGTCATAGAGAACCCCGGGTTCGATTCACGGCAATCTAGATTATATCTAGACGCTGTTCCCCCAAAAATGTTTCACGGTATGTTTAGAGATTAAACTCGTTAGCGTTCATTATCGTGGTTCATAGTTAGTCAAAACGAATACATACATATATACGTACATCTTTCCAATAATGGTTCGTTCGTGGATACTACTTCAAAATTTATGACTCCTCTTGATTTTACACGTTCTTCCCTCCCTTCACAACAGTACATTGAATCTCTGATATTCGTTCATTTTTCATATCTAAGTGACTTAAGATGTACGGAATAATGAATCGTTCGAATAAATGCATCATGTTTTGGATCTATTATTCCCACTTATCCTCGTCTGTTGATTGTGAAACTCTCTCTGATAAAAGAATTTGTCGTCATGTTTGGTTATATTTCAGATAAAATACTGGAATAGAGAAAGCAGTTCTTCGATTTCTCGTTCAAAGAAAAAAGTACAAATTCAACACATTTTAACTGGTAAACTATTCGCCTGGCGAAAAACACGCAAAGGAATTAGAATAGAAAAGGTACAGGAAAATTTGTCCAGTTTCTTGCTGTAATTGATATTTTTCTTTGATACATGCGCGTTTCCTGTAATAAGCAGACAAACTAAAAAAGGGCTTGATATTTTGTAGTATTTCGATGTTTTTTCGTACTTCCTGAAATTTTTCGTAATGAAAAAGTAAAAAATCGGAATCAGCATCTTAAAATACATAAAGGATTTCAGAAAAATGAATTCCAAAAAGTTGGAGTATAAATTTAATGCCCTCTGGCAGGCTAGTAATTCCCCCCGAGAATAAAACAAAGGAATGTACGTTGTAGGAAATTTTGTCTACTTTATTTTTACAAAGAGATATTTTCTTCGTAGAGTGCGCAATTTTCATATTATAAATAAAAAATATGATAGGGCGCAATTTTTTGAGTTAATTTTCCATCTTCCCAAACTGTCTCGAGGGGACAAAGTTGAGTTCCGGAATCATTGGCCTCAAAACCAAAAAGGAGCAAAAAATCACTACTTTTCCAAACCTTTCCGGGTAGAAACCCCTAATGTCTTGATAATATCATGGATCGCAGATTACTCCCACCTTCTTGTTCCTATCATAGGTACTCTTGGAACGAGAGATCAAAGAAGTGTTTTCTGTATTTTAGTATTTTATATGAAATATCATAACTAAGCATGGTGACAAATACTATTATCAAAGAGTGTTTTGCAGACAGCAGTCGAGAACAAGTGCAAAAATAGTTTCAAAACAAGATGCATTCATTCGAACGATTTACCATTACGTACATCTTCGTCATTTAGATATGGAAAATGAATTCACACTCACATTCTCTTTTACCAAGCATTTCCTAATCATCAGGGATCATCCAATATTGTGCTGGATACTTTAGTATCCTCAGATGAACTTTTTAGAAACAGTTATTGTTTTATATGCACCTAAATATAAGATGATAAAGAAGCGAAGATTCACCGTAGACTTAAGGATTTCCAGAATATAAATCCGCTGCTGGAACAATAAAAAACTAAGTAGTCGTTTAAAGAAACCTCCAAATAAATATTAGGATTATATAAAATATCATTTGTTTTTCAAGGAACATAAAGTAAAAATGTTATAAATGATGTATGTCTTTGTAATAAAGTGACTTGATTTATCTTTTAGATAAGTAACTAATTCCCGACAGTGAAGGAACATTTTTCGTAGATGAATTTATTATTTATAGATCCTGCACATTATGTGATGTAACGAGTGGTTCAAATTAAACAGGTGTTGAGACACATTCTGTGTAGAACTACCTGTGGTATCACAGCCAAATTTTGCACCCATGCTCTCTTGACTAGATTGTTTTAATGTCTGTTGAAAAAGTAGTCAATACTTCAATCAATAGGGGGAAATAATAAAAAAAGTTTTATTTTTTTAAAGAACTAGCATCATTATTTTCGTTTCAGAAAAAGTGAGAAGTTATTAAATTGAGAATGAACAAAAAGGAACTAGCGAATAAACAAAAGCTTTTTATACCAATAAATAATAAAAAACAAATTCTTAAACAATAACTGCATTGCAATCACAAGTTACATCATCATTACACATATCCTCTATTTCTCTGAAGATTGCATTCGGTTCACGAGAGACTCAACAGCACTGTTGCATGTCATGTGCGCGGTTGGTTGAAACATGTGAAATTTTGTTTTTTAAGACTAAGTACAGAATATCATTTTAATAAATCCTGCTTTGTAAACACTTCCGTAGGCAAGTCAAACGGAGTTAGATCATATGAACGTGATAGGCTAGATGTTTGGAATGATCTGGCCATTACTGTCGCCCGAAACGTTTTGCTGCAAAAGATTTAGCATAGGCAAAGTGCTGTAAGGTGGTACCCAGTCTTGCATACACTCACTCCCATCAGTTTAAGGCAATATTGCCTCATTCACTCGTAACGTAGGTGAAAGAGCAAACACAGCATCGCTATTTTCTCCCTATTGACCTAAGTATGAACTTTTACCGTTCAAATATTGCAGCATCATTCTAAGGAGAGTACGTGTGCAAAATATGGCTGTTATACAGCAAGTAGTTTTTGCACAGAAAGTCCCCATTACCGTTTGTTTAATTAGAATCAGTCTGGATAAAAAATGAACCAACACACAATGAATTAAAAGCAGAACAAAGGAAGATGGTAGTCAAAAGTAAAAAAAGTTGAACAAGTGAAGAGAACATTTTATTGGTTTCCGGCCAGATTGTAATAGCTACAATCATGAAAGATCCGATGGACCCCTTCCAAACACCAATTAAATACCTAGGAACCCTATTGGATACCAAATTAAACGGATCCGTTCTGATAAGTCTACAAATCATATTGAGACTCAATAAAACACACCAAATACTCCACGAATGAAAACCCATAATTCACAAAAAATCACTTTTAAAAACCAAATGTGCTTTCTTAATACTGAAAGGTATATTATTTTCTTTATTAATTTGCACGCCCAATATGGTGTTACGAGTCAAAATCACATACAAAACATTTCAGATTTTCTAGAAGAAATTCCTAAAAAAGATCCTAGGCATAAAAATTAGGAAAATACAAGGAATTATAATTCCCGAGAATAGAACAATCAGTGATCAATTTCTCAAAAAAATTCTTCTGATTTATCCGCTGTTCATCAATTCGAACTTGAATCTCTCCAAAGTTACGTACCTGGATCATAAACAAATACTCATCATACAACTTTCTTATCCGTATCAGCAACACAGAAAATTCCAACCTTATCCGAAATCAAAGAGCAGTTCCAACTGTTTAAATTTCCCTTGAAGGTGTCCTTCCCCATTCAAACATTTCAGCAAGCTGACATCTGCTCGGCAACCTCTAACATCACCTGAGGAGAAGCATTATTGAGCGATGAAATTTAATTTATTGGAAGATAAATAAGTTATGAAAGATTTTAATAAGTTGCATGTAAATATAAATACACGTATTGTCAAAAAGCAGGTATAAACTGCGTGTAGTCGCATGGATAATTTACTCTCCGGAAGCTAACAAGGGACCATCCCATAAATTCTGACCATCGCAAAAGAATATTGGGGAAAAAGATCGAGATGCAGCTACAGATATATTGAACACAACCATCCCAATAGTGAGGACATATAAAAATATAATATTTTAAATGTTAAGAACAATCATAAGTATCATAAGTTTCAACAAATTTTTGTTTAATGTTGCTTGACAAGTGTGTGTTTAAGCACACAAAATTTTCTCTGGATGATACAAATATTTTGTACCAAATACTTTATACTATGGGATTTGAAGACGATTTTATTTTCTCTTACTACAATCAACACATTTTAACAAACTTATCCAATGCTCATCATCTCTTTGATATCCTATTCTCTGTTTCTCAACACTCCCTGATACAGGCACCATCACTTTCCATCCGCCGTGTTCAATAGCAGTATGACTAGCATTGCAAGTAAGGTCACGAGCTCTCACTAGAAAGTGGTTTGCCTATTTGTAGGCCACTGTTGGTTACAGACTTGCGCAACCGAGTCTAGTCTAGTGGTATTGGCTAGATCGCTTCAGTAAAGAGTGAGAATTTAAGTGAACAAGTACTCGGTGCGTTGTGCATCCTAAATGGAATTTGCATCTCTTTGATTTGTAATGAAGAGAAATGTGTATCAATAAGTGTAGTTGTGGTGTGAGTGTTAAGTCTCTATGTGTTGAAGTATGATGCTGTTATAGTTGCAGAACACATATAGAATTGGATACCTGACTCATGTTAAGGTGAGTTAATAATCTGCAGACCATCAATTTGTACTCAATTTTTTATTAATAATTCTGTTGTCTTAAAACTTAATATTCAATGACGCGATAATTTGATAGGTTGTGAATATGTCAACTATTCTTTAAACCAGCGATATATCTCGCAACAAACAGTATCGACGATGATCAGTCAAAAAATCCTAAAATGATTGCCCTTGCGAGGGCCGGATGCAAGTGACAATACTTATCGCGCAGTGTCTACTATCGCTATTCTTTTCTTCATTGGAAAAAAAAATTGTTAGTGGCATCGAAAAAAATTGGACAAATACGATTTTAGATGGTTGTTTTTAGAAATGGTTGTGCCTGCAATGCATTTTGAGTAATGTTATTTTTGAATACTTACACGTTTCTTGATAAAGGGACGCAGGAATTTCATGGAATGATGAGAAAATGAAGTGCACAATATCTACGCAGATTCTTGACGAACGCGTGTAATGTCGTCGACTCTAGACCGTGCAACAATTGGACGTAAGCGGTGCTCAATTTGAAAGGTGCGTGCTGAACTGTTCAGCAGTTTAACATTTTTTAATGTAACGAGTTTCGCTTTTTGTGATTAATATTTTTTGTTATGGTGTAATAAACATCACCAAAAGATGCAATTTTAGGACACATTTCTGTTGTATTGAAAATACCACGGGAATCTGTGACTGCCTTAAGGCTTTAGATCGGAATTGATGGGATAGTCCCTTGTTTGCTTCCTGAGAAAAAATTAGTTCATTGCCTTTCACGTTGTCTTACGCAGTTTGTCACTGCTTTTTTGGCAATGCATAATGTAAAATGGAGAACACACAATATGTTTTAAGCATTTAACCTCATGACCACATTACATATACACGTGTCTCGATATTCATGTCACAATAGTTTTCCTGTTCCTGAGCGTTAATTCAATGATTCAAGTGCAACAAACATTTTAGAATCAATAACGAGGTTCAACCTGTTGGTAATAATAAGTAAGTAATAATCAGCAGTATAAATGAAATCTCGACATCACCACCCCGGGAGAAATTTGAAAGTGAAGAAGTTTAAAGATACGTTCGTGAAAATAATAAAATGTCAACAGGTCATACGAAAATAACGGTTCGGTGACGATAGGAGTATTGTCTGCATGGTCACGGTCATATACCGTACGAGTGACAACAAAATCTTGCGAAGTCCTGGAAAAAATATAGTTTTGAGTCGATGGACTCGCGTATCGATCTCACCCCAGGCACTTATGGGATTTTCCAGTCACAACCAGGAAAGATTACTGTAGTCAATTTCTCTCGGAAACGCGAATGGAATGTAAAAGTGGTGCAGAAGTCGACTTCTGGGTTCCCGCATGCGCGTTGGGTTACTGAAATATCTTTTGTGCGGTAAGCGGTCACAAAATACTTAATAAACAAAGAATCACTTGGCGATTCTTTTAATTCAAATCTTCTGGCTAGCCTTAACTCATCCTCAGCCCAGCGCGATTCTTCTTGAGTCTTCGTGATGCTATCGATTGTTCTGACTGCGCTCAACTCTCCTCCTCAGCGAAGTCAAGCGAAGTTGATTTCAGTCAACTTTTTTCATGAGTGGAATGCTCACAAAGTTGACTGTAGTCGACTAGTCAGTAGTTGGCGTAACTGGAAATCCCCATTAATAGACTGGATGTGAATTGATTTTAATGCTTCTTGCCTGTCTCATTTCGTACATTTCGCGACAGCAATACCAACGAGCGGATTTCTCTCTATTCGATTCGAGCAGTCAAACGATATTGCTTATGTTGACCAATGAATTGCTTCATGAGACACATTTGATCCATAGTACAACACCGCATAGCCAACCTCGACATAACATACTCCTCATAATAAACGACCAATCGTTAAATCACGCATAAATGGTTAATATTATGATAAATTGGTGTATTTAGTTGTTAATATGTGTATTATCGTTATTAAAATTTAAATCTCTCTTGTAAACGTCGTGTAATGTTTACGGTCATTTTATTTCAAAATCGTACAAGTAGAAAGGGTTCTTGTAACAATATAGACTTATTTACCACTGTAAACATTTTTCATATTTATGATTTCCCGATTGTTCTCGTGTTCAAGCTGAGTCCTGATCATAACAATTATGGGTCGATTCTGTAGGCGCCGGATGTGAGCAGTTCTACTGCTTTTGAACCTACTGATGTACTTTTGCTTATGTCACATTTTCCTCTGACAACAGAAACGTCTGAACTGAAATTTGATGATGCATCAGACAACATAAATTTAAATATCTCATAGATCGTAATTTCTGAATTATTTTAGAAAAAATAATATATATTTTTATATAAATAAAAGTTATGGTATGCTGTATTTATATGGTGACCCTACGTCACATTTCCTGAACTGTGATGCGTGACTGTGAATCTTCTAAATATATTTTAGAAGATCAATAGGACAATACAGATCAAAAAGTTATCATAGATATGCTCCAAATGTTACGGAGAGAAAAAAAATATTAAGAATGTGTTATTTTGAGGTGTGTAATATTAACGAAACGATTTTCAGGACACACTTTTAGATTTATTTGTTATTAGTGTTATTATAATTATTTTTTCGGGGATTTTATCATTCAGTATATGTGTAATATTGTTACAGAAGTCCTGCTTGTAACTATGTCCTTTAGATCAGTGATACCAATTCAAAGCTCATTCATGATTTCCCGGGACAAAAATATAATACAAACGTATGATACTTATGAAAAGGATAAAAATAGCTGTGAAATACCTCAAATAGATACAAAAGGAAAACATATCGTGGACTATAGGGAGTACGAGTAGCTCCCATATGACAAAAAATAAATAGCAAATGTTATAAGAAAGAATCTATAATTGAAGATGAAAAATGAGTATACTTGACTACTATTGAAAAACCTATGATGAAATGTAAAATTCAGTCAATGAATATTTGATGAGAATTCAGTTTAAAATAGAAACTGGTTTGAGATCAAGAACATGGAAAAGACGTGAACCTTCTACAAGTTATAAGATTTTTAGTGTTATGAGCCTAATTTAGCATCAATTCGCAAAATTATATCTTTAATGATTAAATATTAGATTAAACTTAATAGGCAGACTCATAAGTTTAATATTGTAAGTTGTTCTTTATACGGTTTTTTGAGAGACAATTGATACATGAAACAGCATTTTCGGAAACGTGTGAAAGAATAATACCTCTTCGCAGTTTAAATCCAAAACGCAGGAGAAAAATATTAGTAACTTTTGTCCATTCGGCGACTCTGTAAAATATAATTTATTTTCTTCATATTGAATATTTGAATTTTTATTGATAATGTTTTAACTTTTAATTTATATCTCACGATTGAGTCAGACTATGTATTATTATAATTATTTTCTCGGGTATTTTATCATTCAGTATATGTGTAATATTGTTACTGTTCCTGCTTTTCCTAACTATGTCATTTGGTGTACCCTTGGCCATTTGGTTGTTGGATGTGCGGAAGATCTTCGCTCGTAGCTTCGACGTGGGTGGTCTCTGCAGGTGTCGTCCGTTTAGCATTTTGTCACGACGCGACTTGTCGGTCTCCCGCTGTGACACTTAAGACGAATCCTCAGTAATATGCAGATAGTCACTGACAGAGAGCGACTCATGCAAGTCACTAAATGCTGCCTTCAATACGAGCGATTAGGATAAGACGCGGGAGCGCGTGTTTGAACGGAGAATGCACTTTGCGCGCGCGAGTGTGATCTGAAACAGGATTGGTCCGTCCATGACACTAACACAACTGACAGTGATTTATATTGATTTTCTAAATTTTAAGTAAATTATCTAATCAAGTTATTTATCTAAGTTCTACATATTATGTATACAAAATGTATTACCTTCTGCATTGTAGTAAAAACATATATCTTTTAGTGTGTAACAATGAACACCTGTACAGACACATTGCGATAATAAAGTTAACTTACACTCTTCAAGTCTCATTGATATTTGCGTTTAAAATAAATAATTTTCATCTACAAATGTGGAGTGGAATTCAATTTATTAACAAATCACGAAAGTTCAATAGTTTAATATGCGAGAGTTCAAGGAACTACCTTCCTCGTCTGATTTTTAATTCATTTCCAAACTATGATTTAGTGAAGAATTGTAGTTGCTCCTCTGGACTTTCTAAAGAGTTCTCTCGGAGTTAATTTGATAACTTTTGTGAAGGAGGACAAATTATGATGCGGATCGGAGAAGAAACAGAATCAATTCAGTTATCTGGTTTTAAAACAGGTATGGTGGCATCGAGTTTATCTGTTTAACTGAGTTGGTCTGACGCGTAAAAATAAATATTATGAGATTTAAAATGTTTAAAGTGAGAGAAAAGAAGTTAGAGTTTTTCTAATTGCCTGATAGGAAACTAATAAAATCTGTTACTGCAGAAACACGGGGTCCAGAGTCTAAACATTGGAGAACGATGTGATGTTCCCTTTACGAGTCAATGAGAAAATATTTAATTTTTATAATATTTCAAATTTGTATAAATAATTTGAAATGTTATACAATAGCTTACCTCAATTATTCACAAACCACCTACATACGTTTATTGGCATTGTAATACATTTATATTAACAGTCATTACTACGTTTCGTCACTGTTTAGTATTAACAACATAATTCTAATAACAGCAACATAATCTAAATTTTAAAAAAATGCACGAACATAATGTTAGAAATTTGCACTATTTACACATACTGTACCAATAAATTATTAAAATGGGCAACTGTATAAATTCGATAATTCTTCCGCGTTTGAAATTTAATGTCAAGGTGTATTTTTTCTGCTTGCCTCTTCTGATATGTATCGTGAAAATAACTATATTATTTGTGCAAAATTCTAACACTTTCCCATCCAATAGAAGAACTTAGTTATCTAAGAAATGATTTGTAAAGACACTTATTTCAGAACTGATTACATTTCAAATAAGTGTCATAACAAATCATTGACAAGTAAACCTGCGTCCATTGAGTGAAACTGGACTCGTCCGAGTACTTGCGCATATTTCCGAAGTACTAGCGGATCCGGTTTGGTTTGGATTTTTGTGCGAAATGTTGTGTTGCCGTAGTGTTGCAAGACGACTTCCTCTGAAAATTAACTTTCTTTCTATTTTAAGTTAAAACCGAATACACAACCATTACTCAATTATAATTAATTTTGCGTATTGGAAAATGGATAGTTTACTAGAATTTAGATAACACGAACCTCAAGGATGGTTATGTAAATGTAAAATTTTGTGTTATCATGTTATTTGTGGCAGCGAGTTTCGAGTTACTGAAGTCAAAATGGAAAAAAGACTGTGCATTAAGGTTAGTAAAAACTAAGTTTAAAAATTTCAACACAGTGGTGTACAGGTTTGTTTTCGAGGTTAATACCGCAAACAATGGTGTCATCAAGGTTGAGTTCGGGGTATAGAGGTTACGCGTTGTAAATATTCGTCCAATGAGAAAAATTCTTGCTATCGCGGTTTCTAGACATAAAATGTCGGGCATACAGAGTGAGTTGTGGACTCCCTCCCCCACCCTGTTTGAAACACGTTCCCCACAAATCCTACTCTAATGCCCTACGATATTTTTCGAAATTTCAGATCTTTTCTGCTTACTTATAAATTACTACAATTAAGTTATCGATATGATACAGATTTTAAGCCTTGTAATCACCTCGTCGGCAATAAATCAACTTGTTAATAATGTTTTAAGGACGCGTCTTTTCTTGCCACGTTGATTTATGTGTCGAGTTGTCACCTGATGCACACGAAGAGCGTGTCATCTTTTGACAGGGGAACATTTATGATGCATCTTGCCATCATAATTGTCCAAATTTTGACAACATTGGAGATAAATATGCCATGTCCTTTTTTACATATGATGAGTACCTTATCAAAATCCATGTGACGCGACTCATTTAATTTTTGGAGATGAAAATGTAAATCTTCATGATATATTATTTTAAATTATGTAGTTTGGGCTTAATTACATAAAACACTTCAGGAAAATAAGACGATTCACTGTATTAAATGGCCTTTCTCGACATCATCTGGTTTGAGGACAAATATATTGGTCGTTCAGAAGTTTATCATAGCCATTAAGCGTAGAATTAAAACTGTTCCAAAATTAGAGAACTGAAAGGGACACTTATACTAAATTTTTAGCAAAAAAAAAAAAAATTTCCAAAAAGAAAACGACGTTCAGTACTGAAAGGAACAATGAACATTTCATTTACTGGAAGGAACTATGTTTATGGTTATTGAATGGCATTGGGTGGATTCTTTGTATTTTAAGTAAAACTATGAAACGTGTTCGAAATTGTAAAAGAAGGTAAGCAATTATGATCAATTTCCGAAGTTAGTCCCTGGATTTTGAGTTCTTTGAAAGTTAAAAAACCGTAACTGAAAATTTAGTTTGTTTATTATTTTGCTGCTGGTCAATGTATTAATATATCATTAGAATCTTGTTTATGAAGAATATAAGAATATAACTTTCAACGGGACATGAAAACTTAAATAATATCAGTGAAAAGAAATAAAATGAGATCAATGTGCTGCATGTGTTAGACAAGCCAAGCCAGATGAATTTCGGTATAGCCCTTGATTTGGTAAAAAGAGAAGGGAGTTATTACAGAAGTATGTAACTCTGATATTGGTCAAAATACATTTGGATAAATTAATATCCTCAAATAGAAAGCATAATGCGTATTAGCAGGAAGGAAGTGAATAAAATTAACACTGTATTTACTAGGTTTGGGGCAGATTTAGAAAGTTTTATTGGAATGTTTTGCTATCTACGCTACTGTTGTTTTGGGTGAAATGAAAAGAAGCATTAATTTCGTACATTAATTCATCTGATTGTTATCCCTGGATTGACAGTATTTTATTATGTCTATGCAGATAGTCATTGTGAGAAGCTTACATTCTGTTATGTGTTTCCTCTTGGAAATGGCACTGCGACATTTGCTTTCAGTTACAATTACTGAGTACTTGGATCACAAAGATCTTCGAACTTTGCAAACAGTTTACTCTTTTCAAGCCAGAAATTAAACTATTTTTGTTTCTTTAGATCAAGTGATATGTAATGTATTCCATATAGCTTCGTTTTTTCTTGGCATATATGCTTTCCATCAGATGCTCAAGAACTACACCGAGAGATGCATCAAATGACTTCATCAAATGCAGCTCCTTTTCGTTTATTGGCCCAGAATCTTTAACTGTACTTCGCATTCCTTCATAAAACGTCATAACGGGATACATACGATTACAAGGCCTATTTAGACTAAACATGGTCTAGAATACGGTAGACAAGCAAAGAATACAGTTTTCATAAGAATAACCCTTGGCAATCTAATTGTAAATGATCTATGTTCTACTAATACATTGTGATAAAAAGCACAATAGAACAATATACGTAACATAAAATACTTGTAAGCGACTTGTGATAAGATGTGTATCTTGAAAGGGCGTAAGTGCTCTAGTTTTGCATTATTCGTAGGTAAACTAATTTAGCCGGGTTGATTCAAACCCAGTGGAATTATTTTTTCGTGTGCCTTTGTAATCGTTTTTATGTACACCCCTAATTCCAGAAGCGACTAAAAACTCGAGTCGGTCGAGTAGCAACTTTCATTTTCGTCTTTTTGTGAGGAGCTGTAGCGGGCGCCGGCGGTCAGAAAGACTGTTGGACACGGCAATAGTGTAGCGTGTGCGATGTAATGGTACTTACAACTGTGACATATGAACACTGATTGCAATTATTTACGAATGTGTCCTGTTAAACAAATTGTTCGAATTTCATTAACGCCATGAGAGGTGTACATGGATGTTAACCATCAATGAATTGAATTTTACGAAGAAGACAGCTGTAGGAGATTGAAGAATAAAATGAGGTAGGATTATTAGTTATAGGCATATAGTTAGAATATCCTAACTCATTGGTTATAGGTGATCAAAGTGTTACGTTTTGTACTGTACGGTTTGTTACGTTCTTTGTAATTTACTGGTGGTACTCTTATTTTGATTTATTTACAGTAGTAGTTCTTTGAATAATGGGAGAAACTATTTTTTAATATTTTAATTTGATAATTCGAAACTTAAATCTCACTGCTTTAAATAACTTATTATTGTAACTTATCACACTTCAATGGATGAAAATTGGGTTAACATTGATTAGACTCGTAGTTTTTCAACATCTTTTGACTTAAATTATCTCAAAATGTTTCACATAAATTAAGCATGTACTGCTTTATTGTTCAACGCTTCAAAGTTGAAGCATTATTCCTAATCACATAGTATGACATAGGTCATTATAATGTGACGAAGAACAAACTGATAAGTTACAAGCTACATAATATAATGACCAATTTAAAAATATTTTAACAATAATTATTTATATTTCCTTTGTACACAATCTGTTTCACTTTGAATTAATACCAAAATCTCGGTGTGTTTTTCGAAGCATTATATTTGGTAAAAATTACATAAAACCATTTGAGAATATGGCTTGCATACTAGCATTTATTTGTGTTTCTCTAGAAAACGTTTTGTTAGCAAAACTCATGGTAAATTAGTGATGACATTAAGAAATTATAAGTAAATGAGGAAAATTTACATTCAACGATACCGAACGCTTTAACCATGAAGAGTTATGTGACCTTGGAATCGTTATGTATTTTTTTCATTTTACTAACCCAAAGCAAATTAAATATAAGGTACAAAACATTTTTTATTTTTCACTTTTGATGGATTATAGTGGATGCTCCCAATCTGCTGTGCATACCGTGGTCTTTCTGACTGACATATAATTCATCCACACGGTTGTACGTCGCTGTGTTCTTGACAATGAAAGTAACGTTTCATAAAGCAGTTGCACGTGCGGCTTGTGAATGTTCGTTGTTAATAAAATACTTCTTTATCATTGTTGTAAACAAATGTATGATGTAAGTACTGGTTATTAGGAAGTACAGACTTTAACAAATGTAACCATTGATACATTTAAAATTTTCATTTTTCCCAAAATGAAGAACTCTCTCTAATCCGTGTGGAACGTCTTTTGCTAGTCCACCCAGATTAAACTTTTTATTCTAATTAAATAGTGAATTAACATATTTTAATTTCTCTTGAAAATTTTTTTCCGGACTCGAGTTGTTTTTACGAGTCGCACAATGTTGTCGAAGTTTTCGTATTCAAATATGTACTGGAAATATTTCTTGTAGTCATAACGCATTCGTAACGACGAACTTTGCAATACAAGATCAAATTACCACTTACGTCTTACAACATATTTTGTTATGAATATTCATTATCCGATTACGAGGGTTATGAAATCAAATTCGATATTGCGAGCAGTTGATCTAGATTTATTCGATTAGTATGACTTATGCGATAAAAACCTACAATAAAAAAAGTAGGTTTTCCATTTTAAATTTCTCTATCCCCATGCCCGTGTATGTTTGGAAGGCTAAAACGCCGTTTGATTGAGGAAATGAGAAATAACAAGGTTATTTCTGTTTTTCTGAGTTTTAGACAGCCTGGACAGGTGATATGGGATCAACCTATTTAGGATGAATATCAGGAGGAACAAGTTATAACTGTTAACTTTCTCACGATTAAAGAAGTCATTTTGATTAGTTTTGTTTTTGTTTTTCCCTAATACAAAAAATTAAGCAAACTTTTGGTAGAAAGCAAAAGCAAATAGTGGCTGAAGCATATCTGGGCGATTCTACGGAAATGGGGAAATTTTTGGCTCACAAAAGAGTGAGGTCCATGAACAAGCACTTCACGTTTTCAACAGATCTCACGTGTCTATACAAAACGACTAAGGTTAGTAATGAGCAATGAAGTAGGTTACATTGGTTTTGGCGTGAACCCACAGGGTTGCCATCACATCAACCGCTCCTGTAAGACCATCTTTACCTTGACAGGTGTTAATTTAAAAAAATGACAAAGAAGTGGGACATGAAATGACAAAGTTACATGAGTGATGAAACACTGGTAAATAAATTATCTGTGTCATGCATATTGAATCTGATTATGTTAAATGACCTAATTCATTTGTATCAATATGCTGTGCTGACAAAAAAATGGAAAAAAAAAATCCAAACCAAACTGGATAGAGCGTTTCGGGCATATATTTCCCAATTTCTGTAGAATAACCCATCTGTGTCTTTCGCACTCATTCCGACTGCCACACCTCGCGTTTAATAAACCGGCCCGTTCGCTTGCGTTTAGAGATCTAGTCAGTCGCAATCGTTGCGCGTCGTGTCGCATTCCTTGACGACTTGTGGACATGCGTTCGACACCAGGCGGACGATCGGATTGGCCAAGAATCGATAAACATCGTCTCTAGTGGCAATTACACCACCAGACGAACCAGTATTTGGAGGACACTGTTACATTTCCCCTCGTGTTCGATTTCGCTAAAGGGCATTCCCGTGCATTCCAAGTGCCACGTCTGCAAGAAATGATCAGCTTTGAGGAAAAAAAGAGAAGCGATCGATATTTATGCGTAATTAAATCATAGAATGAAGAAATTATTGAAAGTTGTAAAATGGTGGTTATGAGACGAAACGAGTAAGTGGCAAAGTATCTGCGAATTTGTTTCATCCCACTTATTTTTCCTAGTTCGTCGTTCCTCCTACTTTGTGTGATCTCGTCACTTCTTTAAAGATGCTCTTTGAATGGTATGCTTTATTTACGCATTATATAAAAAAATTTTCATACATTAATGATCTTGTCCACTAAAGCTCATCTGTCAGAAAGTTCTGGGTTACTTACTATACTAAGAGGAATCATTATTTCCAACAATGACTCGGAAGCTACATTCTGTATTTGCAAACATTGTATGCCGGAGAATCCTCAATGAAACAGTATTTTTGTTGTACTGGATTCGAAACATTATGTACTGAAATAATACTCTTGGATGAATTTTGTGTTATGAACATTTTTCCTATTAGCTATTTCCACTAATGACATTTTATTATTAAATACAGAAAATTACTGAAAGACTAATCCAAGCGAATCATTTGCATACATAGTTAAAACATATAAAAAAATAGTTTGAATATACCTAATTACTATTAAACGTTTTTCACAATTGCCTTTATATTTCCAGTACAATGCTGACCTCACGAAAGTACTCCGAACGTTTTGTAAGCGCTGAACTGCTATGAGTTGCATCCTTCTTTCATTCTTCTGTCAATGAATTGCTGTGAAGTACTGCACTTTATCTGTCATTTGAAGCTCCATAATTGCAGTATCCATACAAACTTTGCTACGGCGATGATCATTTCCGTAATACATGGCAATTTAATGCATTTAACTCTCGGCTTCCTTGTTTTCCCTTCTTAAACTGATTCTACGTTTCATTCCCTCGGGTTGAGTGTGAACGTATTTATTTTGACATTATTGCAGAGATATGTATAAAAGTGTAAAGCATTCGATCTATTTAGATTTATGAGCATAATAATAGTCGGACATGACCGTAGCAGGAATAATGTGAGAAAGGTTCAATCCAGAATGTATTTTTGTTGCTTCTGTTATTTGAGTTCACGCGCACTTATTGTTGTACTCCTATAGCCCGATGGTAATTTTTAATTTAAATTTTCTTTGATTTATTGTTTATATCGGTTCGATTTTCTTTCATAAATTTGCATTTTTATCGAAAAGAAAGTACCGCATAATTTCAAAAGTCCAACACGTCGGAAGAAACCGAAAAATGGATGGAAAAATATGAAAACTAATGCAACCCACTAAAATAAAAATCAGAAAAAAATACAATTGTAGGTATTTAAAAAATATTTTATTATTGAACGAATATATTCTCATTAACAATTACAAAAAAACAACAACTCATTTTTACCTGTTGTCCGTATCCATTGTAGATTATGAATACGCAGAAACTGAGTCAAATGAATTCCCGATCATTGAGTGCAACACAATTGTGAAACAAATTCTAATTTTGTCATTATTTTCAAGACTCCTTTCTATCCATGAACCGAAGTAAAGTAAGAATATCTGATTTGTGATCCAGAAGGGTTCTATGTTTATCATACTGATTGGGAAATTATTATACACAAAGGATTTATGGGAAATAAAAAAGGAAATTTTATGCCATCCGAAATAAATGTTGGAGAATATCATTGTGGGATGGTCTTGTCGATATTGGGCTGCAGCTACTCGTTGCACCAAATGGGTAGATGAGAGCTTGGTGTCTGCGATGATAGACAGCTGAGTCCGAGTCGAGTGCTGGATATCCGAAATCCTGTAAAGAAACAAAATATATTGATCTTTTTTATGAAATTGCGTTCCTTCAAATTTCACATTGGTTCATGACAAAACGTTCTAAACTTTGTAAAAAGTAAAAAAATCTGGAGTATTCCCTACTCAACTTCATAACAAAAATTCATGGTACTAAATATCTTACGTTACACTAAAAATTTAAGAAAAAAGAAAAACACTTCAGAAAAGAAATCATAAGTTTTATAATTGTTAAACAAGATGACATACTCATAATTCAAATATCTATCGGTTTCAAAACATTTATTATCACACTACATGGCATACTCCCAAACATCATACTTGTACATTCAAGTATAGATTGCATCAATTATCTTTCACATTAAACTCATTGCAGTAGCCTTATGGGCAGATTAAATAAAAATGCGTCCAAAATAATTCACGATTTTGTGTAATAAAATTTTCAAAAACGGTGTGACACGACGGGCTGGAATGCGATTTAACATTCTGTACGTAGTATTAACTGACCAATCAAAATGCTTCTAGGCATATTTTCAAAATTTTAAATTTTAAGAAACCGGAAGTGGAGCGCAGAGTGTAAAGTCAGAGATTGAGCTGTTCAGAAATTGACTTCTATTCCCAATACATACATTACATACATATGTATGTATTGGGAATAGAAGTCATACATACACACACACATACATTCGACATTTGACATCATCGTCAAATAACCTCGACAGCGTATCAAAACAATGACCACACTCTGAGTATACCTGAAGTAAACAAACGAAAAGTTGGCTTGATATGAATAAACATGTTTTAACTCAATTCTGTAAACTTTACATGATTATTGTGATGATCGATAATTCTTCATCTGTTGATATACTTATATCAATAAATTTTCTGGTATAATTTTATTATATTTATTGTATTGCAAAAATAATTTAACTCTTTCAATTACAATCTTCATTTCCCAATCTTTCTCGTTTTACCTCTAATATCGGTGTAAGAGCGATCAAGAAAAAAATGTTTCTATTTCCATTCGTGAGTGCTGAGTAAAATTAGAAATATATTACGGTGTATTTTAAACTTCTTGTTACAATTGCTGTTGTCTAACCCAGATTTACACTTATCTGTAATTGCTTGATAGTTTTTTGTAAAGTAAATTCTCATGATGTAGAACTAAATTCGTAGTGTACGTTTTGTTTTTTCATTTCGAGTATTTTCCACAGATTTTACGAAAAGTATTGCTGGCGTTGGGCGTTGATGAAAATTGTAGATGTAGATAACATTCTATACTCAATGTCATGTTTTTCAGTAAATATTTTGACTTAGTTTAAAACTTGAACTTATTCTAGAACCTTTTTTTCCTTGGTACTTTAGGGCTCGCCAACGTCAAGGTCATTAGAACCCTTTATTGTAGAACAATTCGAACGTTGTTACACGTGCATATTGAAATATATGTATACTTATATTTCCGTACAAGAAGTAGTAGCATGGAGTGAAGAAAGAAAGGTGGATAGAAAATAAGTTGTGTGTAAATGCTGAGACAGTGCATTCGGCA
Organism: Laupala kohalensis; assembly: GCA_002313205.1. Taxonomy (NCBI): domain Eukaryota; kingdom Metazoa; phylum Arthropoda; class Insecta; order Orthoptera; family Trigonidiidae; genus Laupala; species Laupala kohalensis. The sequence goes on from NNCF01126122.1 coordinate 287,327, forward strand.
GAGTACTCAGCTAATGTGATAAGTACAGTCTGTGCTCGGCCTAGTGACGGGCGAACGAACCGAGACAGTGGATAGACAAGTGATCCGTTTACTCGGCCGAATAAGTACCCCCCTCCCCGGCCGCCTTAACCTTGGCGCTCAACACGCTGTTTATTCGGTCAGTGTGATCAGTTGAGTCAGTGAAGTAAAGTGGATCTTTTGTTACAAGCGATCTTTTCTGTTATATTTCTAAATTGTTTCAAAAATATCTAAGTGGTCCAACATTAAAGTTTGTCCAAGAGTTCCTCGCCTTGCATCTCTTAGCAAACGCGGTCTTGTGCTTAGTCGTTTTCTGTTACAGCTACCTTCATCTTCGATTTCCTGTAACATGCAGTTTAAAAACTCGTCAATATTCTGATTTTGTCTCGTCGCGAAACCATATTTCGAAGCCGAATTGATCATACCGTTACCGAGAAACTTACTGACTCTTCCACTTCCTCTTTTGAATGTAATCATCCTACTCTCATCTTAATTTGCTCGAGTCTCTTGGCTCAGCACTCGGCAGTTGTAATACGGCCTTTAATGGTGGGAATAATCGTATAGGCCCTCGAGAATGGGGGATAGGCGCGGCTGCCTAATGGAAGCTAGTTTGATTTTCTCGAATTTTGATTTATTTTAATATTTACAATTTATCAGCAGTGTTTTCGGAATAATTTAAAGACTTGATAATAGTACGTACTTTTCTTTAGTGTTCTGTGGTTTATAGGTTGGCGATATATGTTGATATTCTGTAGATATTATAACATGTAGCTAATAATTTTCATTCTTATTTTATGGGGATGCGTGTTCGCGATTTTGCTTTCGAGTGCAAAAATATTAAATTCATCTCTGCGTTAGGGTTCTTGATCGTAATTAATGCGGTGGTCTCTCGCTTGGTTGCGTAATGCCCATTAATTTATTCTCCTCCACGTCGCCATACGCAGTTTACTGTTGCTTTTTTGGAAATAAATTTATTATTAACCTTACCGTGGCTATCAGCGTAGCGTTGATGGATGCGGTGAGATAGCGCGTGGTACTGACGTGGTTGACGAGGAAGGCGCGTCCGACGCGCCAGTAGTCGTGGACGAGGAGAGCGTCTGTTCCTCGCACTTGGAACTCCAACGACGTCGTGCTCAGATTCACGTCTTCAGCGGCTGCAATCCTCGACGTCACACACGCTAAGGGAATATCCATGCTCCATTTAGGAAACGGGGGGAGTGATTGTTGCTGTCCTCCACAGTGGCCCACATCGCCTGCAACGGCAATCGACCATCTCAAGACGATGTAAAGTTTAACGTATTTAATTGTAAATACGTATCTTATCTCCAATAAAAATTCCATTCTATTTGAATGAAGCACACTCATGAGACAAGAATCTGACGGATGTTGATATGACCCGAATTGATTGCAAGAGATTTCATCTTATATGACAGTTTATGAAGTCAAGATCAAAATATGTATAATGCTAATTATATGTTGAGATATTAACCATTGAACGTAAATAGATTTAAGAAAATTATTTTACGTTTTGTGTTATGTACTCGCAGCTAATAGATTGGTCACTGTCAGTGCTGTAAGTCAATGGATTTGGCCGAAGGTAGGAAAAAATCGAAAGTTACCCAGTACCTGACTTTGAACTGATGATGATGAGAAGAGGCACGATGAAATAGGAGATCGGGTGGTGGAATAGGAAACGGGGCAAGTGAAAAGAGATGTAATAGATATATGGCGTAGCTATGGATTCAGTCTGGAAATTTCCTACCTCAGTCCTCAAAACTCAACCCTTAACATCGATCGTGAAATAATTTGTAAGTTCTTGGAAATAAGACTGTTACGAAGACAACAGAGAACATTACGCATATATTTTATTTCACGCTTAGTAGTGTTTTATCAGAGGTACCCACGCCCCTTAAACCCTATGACGCAGAACCCCCCGCCCCCACCAAAAAAAACACCTTCGTTTTGACTTGCTTCCAAATCATATTCCAAAAATTTAGAAATATTTTACAACTTTATCTCTCTTATTTACCCTTACTCCATTTAAAAAAACGAGAACAAAACCAATGCACATGCTTTCTCACACGCTTTTAAGACTTTTATCTATATAGTACGCAAACTACTTTACGAAGAAAAAAGTAATCATTTTCATGCATTCTAAATTGATGTTGACAACTGCAGTTTTACCCTCTGCGTATAAAATAAAGGGAAAGTGATTGCTTGAAAATGAAAATTGTTTTGTTCAATCTTTCTTGAAGTTTTGCGCAGTATCCAATTAAAAACTAATTTTTTTAGCCTTTTACAAGCACGATAAAAAAAATGTGCGTAAGAAATATCAAGTTGGCGAATTATTCTGAACGCGGAGGGTAAGGATGTTAGAGTGGGCGAAAGGTTATGTGTCAGAGAGCATCTCTGGATCAAGACATTTGGGAACGAAGAAGGGGTGACGGTGAGGGAGGTAGCCAGCCGCCTTCCGATATGTTACTGACTATAGATTTCTGAAGCTGATACCTCCCTCTGCTTGGTACATCTTCACTACTAAACAGTTTTGAACTCTCTTGATATAGTGCATAAATAAGATCCATGGGAAAAATAATTTAGGCAATAATTCGGCTGAGAGATATTATTGTCCTACTTCAATACCAAAATTAAAAGAAAAAAAATTGAGCTGCTTGTAATAAAAGTTTCAAAATATACTTTAATACAAAGGGTACATGACATGAATATCAAACATTAAAATATTTCAGTGCTCGTGAATAAACAACTACTCAAAATACGAGATATGAATGAAATATACTCACCTGTTTAGCTAGTATCGGTGGACATAGATGAACAGACAGAAGGACGTTGAATTAGAAAAAATAACTTTCGGTATCAGGGACACTAACAAGTAAATTCGGTATCAGGGGCACTAAAAATTCCTTCAAAATCTATTTTTCCCCGGTTACAATACTGTCTTTAGGCCACGTATACGAGCAAGTAAGAATATTCATCACCTATATCCATTTTACTCATCAAGGAAAAATTTAAATGGGATGAAAATATAATACATAATTAGGTTTCAAATTATATTTCAGCAGCTAAAAATTAGGAACGTAGCAGAATAGAGTTCGAATTTTTAAAATTTCAAAAGACGATACTCAGATTACACGCACGCACGCACA